>JAAAKQ030244539.1:0-11040 GCA_010016005.3 Zanna intricata | reverse complement strand
CTTCCTTATGCGGGCTATCCCTAACCATCACAGGAGGCCTAGCCTCTGGTTTGTTAGACATAATAATCAGACGGCTTTTTTTATCAAAATCAACAATTGAACACAAATAAAATAATTAACAAGAAAAAATAATTAATAACTGGATCCTTCTAGTAAAAAAATTAATTATACCTTAACAAAAATAAACAAGTCAAATCACCGTAGATATCAGAGAGCCAATCAACAACGGTTACTAACAAACAATTGCATAGCAACCAGCTAATATTTATATTAGACTGTACATTTATATTAGGTTATTTTCATATTCTTATATTATACATAAACTATAACGACGATTATATCTTACTAACAAAGAACACAAAACAACACTGCAACAGTCCAGTTATAGCAGAAAATATACAAAAATCACAGTTAGACACTTAATAGCGGAGCTTAATAAAAACGCAGCCGCATCCTATAACATTCTGAACTGAACTACCGGTTCATAAC
The DNA here is from genome assembly GCA_010016005.3 of Zanna intricata. Taxonomy (NCBI): domain Eukaryota; kingdom Metazoa; phylum Arthropoda; class Insecta; order Hemiptera; family Fulgoridae; genus Zanna; species Zanna intricata. Next base: position 10,551 of record JAAAKQ030244539.1, on the reverse strand, counting down.
TTTTTTCCTTTTTTTTTGTTAACCTCTGGAACCACCGTTAAGGTATATCTTAAGAGGATGAGATGAACAAATTGTAGCGTGTGTGAAAAATGCCTTGCGTGACCGGGATTCGAACCCGGGACCTCCGAATAAAAGGCCGAGACGCTACCACTAGCGCCACGGAGGCCGGCACCGGTTCATAACTTAGGGACGTTAATACAGAGACTGTCTATATTAAATGATTTATATGTGTTTAATAATATCATTATTAATTTAGATCTATATATTCAGACCTGTAATCATAGCTGAAATACAATATTGTTTTAAATAACATGTTTTTTTTTTTTTGGTTTAACCTCCGGAAACAACATTAAGGTATATCTTCAGAGGATGAGATGAATGAATTGTAGCGTGTGTGAAAAATGCCACGCCTGATCGGGATTTGAACTCGGGACCTGCGGATGAAAGGCCGAGACGCTACCATTAGCGCCACAAATAAATTATATATATTCTTCATGAAAAATACATTTAATGATTTTAATATTACCTAAATCAATGAAGGAAATATGATTTCATCATTTAAATAAAATTTATTTATTAACTACTTAATTTAGAATAAATATATTTAACGGAAATCGTTAAAGTTTAATATTTTAATGTTTTGTAGAAGTAAATTTTAGTTTTAACTAAGTAAACTTTTTTACTATAAACTAGTGGCTAAGTGGGTATACTGCATCAATAGCACTTCCTATAACCTCAAGGAGCGCTAATGTACTACAGATGTATAGCTGTTATAATCGTCTACTATGTTGTGACGTCTCAAGTGAGTGGTAGAATTAAATAAATTAATAATATTAAAAGTTTAAAATAATTTTTAAATTGTCGCTAGTACCGCCTCACCCTGAATGAATTTCGGTATTCGCGTGTACTTCACTTATAATCATTGAATTAAAAAAAACGAAAAAATATTTTATTTCAATAAAATTATAAATATTTTAAATTAGGGGTTGTATGAATAAGCCGTGCATCAGAAAAAAGCTGCGTGAAGGGAAAATCTTACGATTGTGTTTTCAGTTTTTTTCTCTTTTGCTAAGTCGAGAAATGTATTATTTAAATTACGGCGGAGATATGTTTAAATTTTTGAGTATATTTTAAAAATATTAAGTTAATAAATCATAACGAAATGAAGTCTAGTTTATATTGGAACAGCTGGAGCTAAGATTTTTCCCCGAATGCTGCATATTAGTATACAAATCGAGTAGAGCTGTTCATTGGGTGGATATGATAATATAAAGAAATTGTTTTTCTAATGATAGTATCAAAATTTATTTGTTAAAAAATGGAATTACTTTGTTTAATATACATGTATCTTTTGTTAAATCACAAATATTTTTAATGTATTATTTTTAAAATCTTATACATGGATGTTATTTTAAATAAAATCTATTAAAATTTTTGGAAATTGGTTTAGAAAATAATAGAAAAAAATGAATGTTTTAAAGAATAAGACATCAATATAAACCAGTTCTCGTTGCTCTAAATTTATAATTAATTGATCATTAACCTGGACGTAAAAATCAACTTCAACCTTTGAGAAATACATTAGATCAGATTACCCTTTGATTATCACTTTGAAATTGATTGAATTCAAAAAATATTTGTGAAGGTAACTTGATTAAAGTATGTAACTGTTATAATAAAAATGGAAATATATCAAAAATGGAATAATGAAACTGTTGGACTTCGTGTGCCAGATGTAAAGTAATTCATGTATATAATCAGTATCCTCCTGATTTCATTAAAAATGTAATTTTGTGAAAAAATAATTTATCTAAGAATTTCTTACATAATTCTAGGCAGTACAATACTTTATGTCAAATTAGATCATTTGGAACAAAAAAGATAAGAGAAGGGAGAGTTGATAGTAGTGATAATTCTAAGAGCAATAACCCCCGGTTATTTGTTAACCGGCGAAGATAGACCAATGTGTGGTGTTTGCAACAAACAACTTACAGTCAAGCATGTAATAGAAGAGTGTACCATATATGAGGATCTCAGAAAGAGGTTCGGCTTAATAAATGATATTGCGCTGAGTTGGAGAATGGAAATGACGGAAAAATTGTTGCTTATTTATACGCCAGTGGATTATTAACTAGTGTATAATGATGCTAAGTTGTAATTAAAACAACGTAGTCGAATTTTTATGAATATTGAAATCTAATAACTTGGTATTATCAGTATATTTCATTTTATTAAATTATTTTCTCTTAAATATCAGGGCCCTTTACACCCTGTAAGTGTTCTTATTTTTAATGTTTTTGTTTGTAACGTTTTGTTTTGTGTTTTTCAAATAAATATTAGGGCCCTTTACACCCTAACATATGACGAGCCTTGCGGTGATTAATAATTAAATTTTAAAGAATGTGACGAGGGCTAATGACCAAAGCAGTCGATGCCCATATAATTACTAAAAAAAAAAAAAAACAACAATAATTACAAAAAAAAGTTTTTCAAATTTTTTTGAATTCTATACGCATATAACACAGCTGAAGCCACGACGGGATTATAGTTAAATAATAATTACAAAAATATCTTCTTGAATCATATTTCAATTTACTTTTAAAATATGTTTTTGTAATTTTTGCGTACATGTTTATTATTGCATATTTCATGAACAAATGAATAATGATAATAATATATTTATTTAAGATGGAAAAACATAAAAGTATATCTTTTAACGAAAAATAAAAAGTTTAAAAACACTTTAAATTATAACACATCATAATCTAAACATAAACTAAACATAATCTAAATAAACAACCTACGCTAGCTTAGCTCTCTAACAGAAATATATTTTTTAATATGTTGTAATAATACGTTGTTTTTTGACAAAGAATTCACATCAAAAAAATGTAAAAAGTGGCAGTGCGATAAAAAAAAGTTGAAATAAAATTCTATACTTCTACAAAACATAAAAAAGTTTAAAAACTTATGTCACACTTTAACGATTTCGGTTAAATTTTTATTTTAATTTTAAATTAAATAATTAAAAAATATAACATGTAAATTTCATTTCATTTAAATTTAATTTAAATGATGAAATCATATTTACTTCATTGATTTTGTTAATATTAAAATCATTAAATATATTTTTCACTAATAATATACAGAATTTATTAATAGGATTTAAAAAACGTATCATTTAAAATAATATTGTATTGCAGATATATGATTGCAATTAAATAGAATAGATAAATTGATAGAACTGAATATATAAATCTAAATTTATAATGATATTACTGAGCACGTAAAAATTATTTAATAAAGATAACATCTTATCTTTCCCAATTTATGAACCGGTAAAAATATCAATTGGGAAAACAGAGAAAAATTAGAAAAATAAGGTAATTTCTTATAATAAGAATCAACTATTCATTTCGATGGTCTGCATGTGACAAAATCTATTAAGAATGTATATTTGTAGCTGTCGCTTTATTGCCTCAGAAACATGAATCGTGGAGAGAAAAAGAAAAAAAGATCCTTAAATTAAGCTTCAAAATGAGAATGTTTCGGATAAAAAATGGATAGAAAAAATAATGAATGAGATGGTAGTATTTCAGAGAAAGAAAAATATAGATTGATCATGAAAAGTTAAGAAAAAAACAGAAGTCATATTTATTTATTATGTATATTTCAGAAGAATGCATTTATAATTAATATTCTAAATGGAAAATATGAATATCTGGATATTAGACTAGAGTTGGTGATTCCCAAGTGTTCTCCTTGGATCCCTGGGGAACCTGACTTGTACAGAAATTTAATTTAATTTTAAAATTTTCATAATTTTATCCCCATTTTTAACTCGACGTTGAACACTAGATGTCAGTGTTTCAGATTGTGATATATAATGTATTTTATTTATTTTTACGTAACCATTGCAAAAAATTATTTTCTATTTCTCAAACTGTACTTGTTAGAATTTTATATAGAGGGGCCTTGGGAAAATCTTGATTCAGCAAAGGCGCCGAAAATCTACAAAGTTTGGGAAGCAGTAGAGTAAAAGATGTTGCTAGAACAGGGAAGTATGTCCTAGCGGATTTTAAGGTTACAATACCATCGCGGCCGGCCCGGACGCCAGGGTGCCTCAGACTGCCTAGGGTATGACGTCACAGGGGGTGTGCCTTGAGACGGTCTACCACCTTAGATCGAAACCTGATATTTTATTAGAGTTGGATGTAAATTGGTTTTCTGGTATCTTTCCTGCCACCACCCCTTTCGGTCGCACTAAAGCATAAAACCGAATGTTAATGCTACGAAAGACTACTATACCTTAGAAAGTTGAGCGAAAAAATCCTAAACCGCTCCTAAAGCTGACCTAATTGCGTGAACGATATAAGATTGGCGTTCACTACCACTTATTTACGTAACCCATCATTCACTTGTCATAAATTAAACTAAATTTGGTTGGCGCATCCCGTCCATACTATAATATATGACCTATCAATAAATAAAAGATTTATTTCGTCAAAGACAGCAATTCCCTGCCACGCCTAGGTCGCTGTAAGCCAGCAAGTACCTGTTCACTTTATTATAACGCTTGGAGCTATAACTAATCGGCTGGTGGTCAGTTCCCAAGAGTAGCTTCGGACAGCAGGCGGTAGGAGTCTTCCCTTTATAAATTACTGATGCTGATTAAATATAGCAGCCCTATCAAGAAACTCCCACACGTTCCGTCAATGGGGCTCTCGCAACATTGACTCGCCGCTTGTGAATGGTCCACCTGGTTATTTATTTTTACGTAACCCTTGCAAAAAATTATTTTCTATTTCTCAAACTGTACTTGTTAGAATTTGATATAGAGGGGCCTTGGGAAAATCTTGATTCAGCAAAGGCGCTGAAAATCTACAGAGTTTGGGAAGCAGTAGAGTCAAAGATGTTACTAGAATAGGGAAGTATGTTCTAGCGGAACATACTCTGTTCCCCCCCCCCCCCAAGAAAAGGCAGTCGAATCATGTGTTCGTTTGACTGGACCTCTCCGTAGACGCACAGCTCATCAACCAGGTGGAACCTGAAAAAATATTGGTTCAAATTCACAGGATTGGTGAGCACTTGGGCTCCCGTTGCCCTTAAAAATAAAACAGAGGCATACCATACCCCAAGTTCTGTATAAATCTATATAAGAACCTTCCCTTAGTCGTGGCTTGCTATTCTCCCTTCCATCGCGAGGTCATGAACCCTTCTTTGCAGGTGAAAGATGGGCAACTGATCGAAATTTAGATCCGGTGCATTATAATCATCGTTCCGCTCCGTACCAGGGCCAGGGTTAGGTGTAAGCGCATCTGAAGGACATGTGATTTCAGAGCAGTTGTTGCCTACAAGCAATCTAAATTTTGTGTCTGATTAAGGTTGGGTGGAAACAAAGTTCAAGGTCATTTGACATCAGAGGTATGTGTTAAATCTAAATTTTCTATCTTTTGCAGGTAAGATGTCAGCATAAAACTTACCGACCTATAACTCGTAATTTATTTGGACCGAGGTAAACGCAATTCAAGATCTTGTGATATCAGAGCAGTTGTCGCTTGCAGCCGATCTAAATCATATATCTTATGTAGGTTCGACGTTAGGGAAGTTAAAAGTTATGCAACGTCAAAGCATTTCTCACCTACATCTGAGACTCGTAATACTACCTAGTAACTAGTAACACTTGGTAAAGGCTCTTCAGTTACAGACACGTTCTTTCCGAAGTTGAAACTGCTGTCAGGACAATAGCAAATGGCATTACAATACATAATCACTGGTAATAGCACACCAAACGTGGAAGAGAATGTAAATAACAAATTTACGTTAGCTTATCCGACGGATGTAAACAAAGACAAAAATAACAATTATATTGTAAAGAAAAAAGGTACTGTTGCTATACCCATAGGCTGCTTTAAGTTGGATATTATGGCAGAGTATATTGAAAACTAAATGAAAGATTTAGGACAGGTTGTACACGTCAAAGCTAATAACAATACATTGAAAACGGAAATAAAAAGCACTCTATATAAACGTTTCACTGACGAATACAGCTTAGATGTTTTGCAGGATTTTAAACCAGAACAGCTACCATCTAATGTTATGCACACATCTGAAACCATGTAAATATTACTCCTGTAAATATATTCATGTAAAGTGTAATATTGTCAAAGGTAGTTACGTCAACTGCCAACAGGATCAGGTGCTGCATGAGTTCCCTCTGGTCGATAACAAAACAATAGATGAAATAGTCATACCAACATACAATTGACCGATCAGAACGATAAATTGCTGAATCTTCGAGGTGAAAGCGTCAGCCAAAGTTTGGAATTGTGACGAAGATCGGGTCTCAATGGAGATATAGTTAAAGAGACATAGCTAAGTGTGGCGATTGAGTTGAGAAATTCTCGAACAAATAATCCCCAAAGTGGTGTGGCGAAATTCTGCTGAAAAACCACCCTAGGATGCAAGGCATTTAATTGAGTTATAGCAAAATGTTGCAGCATATCCAGGTAAATATTAGCTGCTATTTATTACTCAATTAAAAAAAAGGAATCAATGATTATTTTGTGCATCAAACTGCGCTACACATTCACTTTAGAGGAATATTTAATTTTTTTCTTTGGTAAATTATGAATTTTCTGAAGCCCATATTCTCATATTATGTCTATTTACTTTCCCGCGAGGTATTTGATTTACTGGCATTTCTCCCGCCACCATTCCCATTCGGTCGCCCTAGAGCATAAGACTCTAAATGTCCGTGCCACGGACATTCGGTCGAGGCAAGGAGGGTCTACTGTGACTTAGAAACGTTTTAGCGACCAATAACTAATAGTTCCTGGAGCTAAACTAATTGCATGAACAATCTAAGCGTGGCACAAAACACCACTCGCTTATATGTCCCCCCGTTCACTTTTTGTATATTAAACTTATTGGGTAGGCACACCCCGTCTTTATTAATAATATATGACTAAGTTCATTATAAAAATTTCGTTAACTAAAAATTTAAAACTAAAATTAAGGACAGCAACTCGCTGCCGCCCTAGGTCTCTGTATGCCAGAAAGAACCTGTATACCTGTTATCTGAGGTATGGAGGTATGGAGGAGTAGCCTCGTCTGAAAAACACACACCCAGCAGGTATTCATATCGTTATAAATTCGTTGCAAAATCTCGGTCGCAAAAACAGCACGAAGAGATCCGTCATCTGGCTGTAGATGTTGCAAAGTATAAATTTTATACACGTGCAACCTTAGTTTCTTGTGTAAAATTTTGTTCACTATTAATCGGAGAATCCCTAGTCCACGAATTGCACGACGGATAGATTTGGAAGAGCTATTTAGAAATACTTGTAGTACAACATAAACCTTTTTACCCTAACAGATGGCTGCCCTGTTTGCGGAAGATAGACTACCCTTCCACTCCCCTTAAACTTTGCATACTATGCTACGATATTCTTAGTATCAGTACTGGTCGTCCGTGTTCTTTTCTAATACTCACTGCTCAGTAATCGGTGATTTCAGCTCATGACACGACAACCCCCACATTGCGTTTACTCCTGGATTGACTCCATTTTATAAAATTTGATCATATTGTCTTCTACTCTAACGCTACTTGTAACAAACCAAAATAAAAAAAAATCTTGATAACTTTTTCTTTCTTTTGCTACAAACCGCACAGCTGTAACTGTAATAGATTTTTTTTTTTTTTAATAAATGTTTGTTATCATGGAAAAACTTTAAGGACATCTGTATATCAAATAACCTTTATTCATAGTTTTTAAGTTTATTATCAATACGTAATAATTCTAAAATTATACAGTTTTTATATTTATGTATTCTGTTAGTAATCTGTAACGGATTTTAATATCTAATTTAAATAATCCTACATATGAAAATACTGCTTTAGCTATTTATATAAAAAAGATAAAATTATTTCACTACGTTCAGTAAGATTGATTTGAAAGAATCTTTTAAGATAAATAAATGTGGTAATATATTTTACGCTAAATGATATCATTTTAGATCTATTGTAATATCAGAAATTACAAAGATTTATTATTAATACTAAATGGATAATAAATTAAAGAATTTTCTCCTTTCTTTTTTTGTTTTATTATTTTTTGTAAGTATAAATCATTTTTATTTTAAATTCATAAATTATATATATATATTATTTTTATAAAATAATTTATTTATATATGGCTCTGCTTAAATAATAATTTGATTGTTTTTTTGACTTTAAGATCATTTTAAAATATATTATATTTCTTTTCTAGAATCAAATTATCCAAATAGTAAATACTTTTGTGATTGTATACAATTACATATCTAAACATGTCGGAAATAATGGATCGGCGCTTTATAGTTTTGTAATTTACAAATGCAGTCAGCTTATACTTTTTCAGCAGTTATATTCATTCAATTCACTGCGTTGATCTAGTAGTGAACTCGTCATTACAAATCAGTTAATTTTGAAAAGAGATCTAAGGTTTAAATCCTAGTAAAGGCAGTTATTTTTATATGGATTTGAATACTAGATCCTGGATCCCGGTATTTTTTGGTGATAAGGTATAATAAATTAATCGTCTGTCTCAGGAATAGTCGATCTCAGACTACACTTCATTTACATTCATACATGTCATCCTCATTCATAGTCTGAACTAATTAATACCTTACTTCATGTTCCGGTGGCTAACAAGAAAATGAAAGAATTCAGTTATAATGGTTAAATATTGAATGCAATCTGACTTTTATTTACAGTAATTGACATTAAAATATTTTTTGTATGTATCTACGTAAACCATTTCTACCATCTTTAGAAGTTCATTATTAAAAACAAACTCAAACTTAATAAATATATTTATTATATCAATGTCCTTACGACTTGTTTTGAATATTTGAAGAATCTAAAAAAAAAAAACAAAATTAAAAAAATAAAATTATCATAAGATGGGTTCTATCAACATAAACAATTTAAAAATTAACTCATCTTTAAGGTTCACATCTATACACATCATTTATTGGTTTTAATTTATTTATATCCAACGGCAATATGTTTCTAAAAACAAGGGTTTTCAGTACTTCTACAGATAAAGAATTCACTAAAATTGTTGCCTCCCTCACTGGAACTTCTATCTTATTGTTTTTTTTTTATCTTTTCAAAATTAAAAAAAAAAAAACATTTTGGAAAGGAAAAATGAACTTCTTTTCTCTTTAAATCCTTTTTCCAGATCCTTACGCCGTTAATTATTTTTTTCTATGCAATTTATACTTTCCAATAAGGGTATTTATATATACAAAGATTTTATATTTAAATAATTTTATATATGTTTTCGTTACCCTTTGATTAATCGTAATAAATAATTATCCCTTTTTCGAAATACATTTTATTGTCTTTTCTTCTTTTTTTTTTTAAAGTATTTCCCAGAATCGTGGAAATATACCAGTAGGAATGGATGACCACTATAAAAAATTCTGTACTCATTAAATCATTTCAATCACAATTACTGTTAATTTCAATTAAACTAGAAAATATATTATCAAATAAAATTTAAAAAGAATAATTTACAAACAAATTATATTACCTTGTTATTTAAAGGATTTGTGTACAAAATTGCTACAAATTAATAGAAAATTAACATTTATTTAAATGTAACTACATTTTCATTTGAAATAAAAATTAAATCAATGATATTTTCAATCTTAATTTTTATAATTTAAATCCAGTTAAAGCCATTTAAAATGGATCCACTACATATTCTAAAATTTTCACTCGGCATTCAAAAATTATAAAACATGGTTTTAATCTTAATAAAAATTATAGACTATCAAAGAAATTTAAGAAACATTAATATCCAACATTAGATAACCAGTAATACTATTATAAAAAAAACTATGAAATTTTATGTAATAAGATAAATCTAATTTAATTAGAAAATGAATTTAATGGTTGAATAAAAAATATTATTTTTGTTTTTTAAATTACGTGAATAATGTTTTAAATTAAATTTCATGTTAGCAACCATTCACATTATTGGAATACTTTTAATGTTAAATTACAATAATTTATTTTATTTTAATAACATTTTATATTTTATTTTTATTTACTTATTTTTTTGGGTTTATTTTTTAATAACGTGTTTATGTATTATTTATTTTGTTTATCTAAGCCAAAAATGTTACATATTTAATAGCTCATTTATGCACAAGTAAGCAGTTGAAAGAAAAGGTTAATTGTATATATATTTATGTATTAAAAGAAATTTAATTTACCTAATTATTGTATCATTTGCATATTAAATGAGATTTTCTTAACAATAACTTTCATCAGTATTTAAGAGATAGAGAAGAAACATTAAAGAAAATAATGTATTACCGCTTATCACTGCATTAAAAAGAATTTTCACTATTTTCTGATTAACATCTAAACTGTAACGATAGCCAAATAATCTATGACAGAAAAAGTATGTTATCTACAGTTCTTAAACCTAATTAGTTAAGGTAAAGTATTTAATCAATGCTCAACACTGAATATTGTTACATAAGATTAGAAAA
>JAAAKQ030244538.1:0-28223 GCA_010016005.3 Zanna intricata | reverse complement strand
ACAAGTGTATTGTATCTGAGGGGGATTACTTTGAAGGGGACAACATGAATATTGATGAATAAATAAATATTTTTTCCCAAAAATATAAAGTCACCTTACTTTTTGAACACATCTCGTACAATTATCTTTAATTTTTCCATTGCTTTTAGTCTACTATTACTTGTAAAATGTGATTAAAGATTATATAACATGCACAAATAAAATAAAGAAACATGTTAAATTTTAATAAAACATAAGTACACAGAGATACTAATATGTTCAATGCCAACACTTGTTTAATGTTAAGTGTATCAATAGACTTTACTTTCTTCATTTATTTATATTCTGTAGTTTCTACAAATAATTACAAGTAATATATGTTTTACAACCCAACAATTATGTTTCTTCATTCATGAAAACCAAATTAAAGAATTTCTGAAGATCTACAGCCTTCTGAAAAGTTGTAAAAATTCAGTAATTTTGGTAGTACTAAAAACAAAACTACTATATTAGATTGAGCTATTTTACTTTTTCAGATAATTAAATATTTTATTAATTTGATAAGTATATTAGATAATTTTGTTTGATTATGAATCATTTTCTTGGAATTACAAAAAAATTAAATTATACTTTTAAGAACTGGATAATACCAATTTCTGCTGTCTTATGGTTAAGTAATTTAATTATAATTCTATTAAAAAACAAGTTTTAATCATTTTATAGTTGCTTAATAGGAATAAAGTAAATGATTTTAAATTCAATATCTGTTAATAAATTTATATCTAAAAGATAAATATTTGTAAATGTGAAGTTCTGCTTATATATTTTCTCCTTTCACTTCATCTTATCATTTTAATTCATTGATAATTTCTATGATAAAAGATCACAAATTAGAGTTCAACTCTTTTGAATTTTACTGAAAACATACGATAATAAAAAAACAAAAAAAAAATTATGGTTTTTTAATTTCACAACTAATTAAATAAAATTTTCAAATTGTTATTGTAAAAATTTTATTAACATCAAAATGTTTGAGAATTATTTAACTATAGCTGATATTTCATGAAGATGAAATATGTTCAACATTTCACAAAAAAAAAAAAAAATAATAATTTAAACAAAATTAAAAGTTATAAACTGAGTTTTTTTCTAAAAGTTTATAATACATGCATTTATTCTCCCAGATAGATTACAGCTGAATACAGATCGTTGGAAAAGAAATTATGTTGAAACAGATAACTATGCTGTCACAGGGTGAGCTGAAATCATGAATATTAGTAATATACTGCGGATGAAGCAGTATAACCTGATAATCGATGTAGGCTGTGCAAGGACTAAATTGGTTAAAAACCACTAGCTATGAAATTATAAGAGAGTTTTATTAAGACTTAAAAAAATTTACATCAGTTCATCCCTAAGTGATCATCACTTTTTGATAAACTACCAAAGTAATTTACAACTCAACCTTTAATAAAATGTCATTTTACTGTCTACTGAGACAAATCACTACAAAAAAAACTTTCAATGTTTTTTTAGTGACAAGATTTTTTTCACTACCATCAGTTTATGTTAAATTTAACATATCAGTATCAGAAACTTTAGTCAATATAGTACATAGCACATAACACTGAAAACACTATAATGATAGGGTTATTAGAATGACATCACTGATAAACATAATTTTTGTTTCCTAACATGCGATACATGATTTTAATCTGTTTTTGATGCTGAAAACAAATACGAGCTCAGAATCTTTTTATTGCCCACCATTTTTGAAAAGTTTTTAATTTTTATTAAAGGATTATTTCATTTTTCAACATATAGTTGGCATTTTAAACTCCTATATAGTATTTTGTTAGCTCATTTTTTATTGTTTAACTTTGATAACATAATTTGTAAGCTATAAATAAAAAATACTAGACAAAGAATTAAATCATATGATAGTCACATATTATGACATCCTATCTAATACTGAAAAATGAGACTTCATGGACAAGATTAATCATATTTGTGTATGTCAAAACATGTAATTGAAAACACAGCTGTGTTGTTTGTATTAAGCAGTGGATTTAGGAATGAATTAATTTTGTTCAATCGTATTGCTGTCTTAAGTTTGTTAACAGTGCAGTGTCATAATACCTTGAAATTGTGTAAATGATGGGGATGCTTTTTGCTATGTATGAGGTGAGTTTACCGTAAAATCAAATAGAAAAAGCATTACACCTTCAATTAGAAAAGCATATCATTTGTATTTTCAGTGTAAAATAGATGATGAGGATAAGACGTGGACTCCTCATATAGCATGCACTATTTGTTCTGTATACTTAATAGGGTGGCTGAAAGGTGCACGAAAGGCTTTGCCATTTGGTGTACCTATGGTTTGGCAGGAACCAAAGGATTATGTAACCAATTGTTATTTATGTTGAACAAGTGTCTGGAATTTCTAAAAAAAATTTAAACTTACTGTAAAATATCCTTCATTGCAATTTTCAATCAGGCCTGCACCTCTCAGTGAAATTATTTCAGTTCCAGAGCCACCTGCGAATGTTATGTTTCAAAAGCAGCTATGAAGAATCAGGCAGTACTGAAGACAAAATGATTTTGAATTTTCTCCTATAAGATATAGGATAAGTCACATCCTATATCACAAGGTGAATTAAATGACTTGGTTAGGGATTTAAATTTATCAAAAAATCAAGCTGAACTGTTAGGATCAAGACTGTAAGATTGAATTTATTCCAAAAAAATACAAAAATTTCAGGTTTCTGAAATTGACAAAAAAAACTTTCTCAGTACTTTATTGATGAAAATAATTTTATTTATTGCACAAATATTGACAAGCTTATGTTGCACTTAGGGCAGTTTCATGAACCTGAGGAATGGCGTCTTTTCATAGATTCATCCAAGTATAGTTTAAAAGTGGTTCTACTACATAACGGTAACAAATATTCTTCGATACCAATTGCTTATGGTATTAATTTGAAAGAGATATACGATGAGATGAAAGAAGTTCTTGAAAAAAAAAAAAAAAATTAAAAATAATCATAGCTGGAACATATGTGGTGATTTGAATCTTACAGGTAACTTGTTAGACATGCAGTTAGGCTACACTAAGAACATATGTTTTCTTTACAAATGAGACACTTGAGCTAGAGATAAATATTATGTTACCAAAGACTGGAAGAAATGAGACAACTTAATTCCAATGGGAAAAATATTACTCATGAGCCCTTAGTTGAACCCAAAAAATATTTTTATCCCCTCCCCATATCAAGCTAGGACTAGTGAAAAATTTTTAAACAAGTGATGAAAAAGGATAGTCCTAGATTTTTGTACATCAGGCAGAAATTTCGGAATATAAATGAAGGAAAAACTGAAGTCAAATTTGTTGGTTCATAAATAAGAGAGTTGGTCAAAGATGATGTATTTATCTCAATGTTAAATAATGTAGAAAGTGCAGCTTGGACTTCATTTAAAGATGTTTGCAAAAGTTTTCTTGCCAAACAAAAATCTGACAATTACCAAAATATTGTTAATCAACTGCTTACTTCATTCAGAGCTATACGATGTAATATTCCTTGAAAATACATTTCCTCCACTCACATCTAGATTTTTCCCCCGGACAACCTTGGAGACATAAATGACAAATATGGTGAAGATTTCTACCAAGACATTTCAGTGATGGTAATCAACTATAAAGGGAAATGGAATACTAACATGCTAGCCGATTACTGTTGGACATTAATTCGGGATGTGCCTAGGCTATTTATAAAAGAAAATATCAGTGAAATCATTCTAACACAGGTAGGCCATGCAAAATTATAAATTTTCCAGATTTTAATTATATTTTCCCTTAATGTTTTCTAAAATGTAATTTATTTAAAACCAAGTGTGACAGATAAAGTGTATTTATAGATCTGTAACGTACACAAAAAAGCAATTCAAGAAATGGTATCACACTTAGAGCAACATTAAATTTTTTTTTTTTGTATATCACTGTATTTTTTCTAACCCTTTTCAAGAAGATTGCAGCAGTAACCATTTAATGTGATTAACACTGACTATTAGCAAAAACAAATAGACATAACAATGCAATAACGATGAACATTAATTATTTCCTGCTCCACTTTAGAGGTAACTAAGTAAATATTTTATATTTGATGTATCTGGTACATGATGTGCCAGATACATCAAGTATCCGACCCAATTATGTTACAGTGCACTGTAATATAATTATTCCTCTTCATACAAAAATGCATTTGCAAGTAAAATTATAAAATAAAAACATTATTGGTCTAGTGACAAATTTAATTTTACATCTCTATTCAACAAACATTTCATAGAGACAGTATGTCAACTGTTTAACTAAAGGAATGTGTGCAGAGTTAAGAAAGTCAGTAAAAAAAAAATAAAAATAAAAACAATTTTCTTGCCCATCCTAGCTGATGAGAGGTATACTTTCAAATTCTGGGTCAACTGACTTCAATTCTTTTTAAAAATAATTTTTATTTTTAAAATATTAACCCACACACGTTAAAAGCACAAAAGGTTTATTTAAAAAACAAATCTTGGCGCTATTTTCTGAACATCTGAAAGAGACTGGTAATATTTTGAAAAAGGATGTAGCCAATTTTTATAAATTAAAAACAAAAATTTTTTTTACTAAACTACATTCAACATTTCATTTATTTGATGCAGAAGTTGATTCAAATACAAAATACTACAAAACAAAAATAAATATGTGAAAACGTGTTTGGTTCAATAAAATTGATTAAATATAATTTAATAACTAAAAAAGATTTATCAAATCATCATTTGTTCCTTTTATTCAGTCTCCAATTGATCAAACTGTAGATCATAGACTTTCCTCATTCTCTTTGTTGATAACTTTCTCCAGCACTTCTTTTTAAATTTTATTATTAAAATCCTCTTCAGATGATAAAAATAATCCATATAACATATAACCTATATTCTCAGCTAATTCTGAATAAAAGATTTCCTAGTTCCATTCTGTTACTCACCACATTTGGCACACATAAATGTAAATCGTCAACTGCTGCAGCAGGACAAACAATTACTGTAATATGTTTTGATAATTTGGTAAAATGAACGCAAGAAAATATTCACTTTCTTAAATACCTATCTATAATTATGAATGTTTACAGTAGAAACTTCTATATTATGAAAACCTCGATTTTATAAATGTTTTTTACTGTTATATTTTACGAAAACTATAAATAAATTTACCTCTATTTAAGATATTCATATCTCTATTAATAGTAACATACGAAACATTTTTTAAAAATAACATAAATTTAGTATTTTGTAGATGTCTGAGTTTAAGGTAGCTATTCTTTTGATTTCTGTAGCTAAACTGCCTATATACTAAGAATGACAGGTTATTTTATTGAACTTGTAAAGCAAAAATTCCCAAGATTCGCTTACAAAATTAACAATAACAATCTAACAAAGGATTTAAACACGGGTTCTACAGTAACTATCTCCCTAAATATTAAAGTAGTAGAATTTCCCGAATTCATTAACTAATGCCGAGGACTAAAATTACTGTACAAAAGTTTATTCAATTATTTAAACGAGAAATTTATCTACAATATGTGGACAAAACAAATAGAATTTAAAAAAAAAAATTTAACACATTTTTACAGTGCAAACATGTAGTTCAACAGCCAGCCTCCATAGCGGAGTGGTAGCGTCTTAGCCTTTCATCCGGAGGTCCCAGGTTCGAATCCCAGTCAGGCATGGCATTTTTCACTCAAGCTACAACAATTCATTCATCTCATCCTCTGAAAATATACTTAATTGTGATTCCGGAGGTTAAACAAAAAAAAAAAAAAAAAAAGAGTTCAGCAATGATTTTTCCTGGGATTAATTCAGTTGGACTCTGTCTTTGTATTACATTACTCACGTTATACACTACTGTATTGTATTGTGTTTTTAATGTACCATAAACAACGTCAAAATAGAAGTGCCTCAGTGTTTTGGAAAAAAATTAGCTTTATGCATGAAGTTGCCAAAAAAAAAAAAAAGAAAAGATATTGCATGAAATTTGGAATCTCACATAGTTCGTCAACAATTTTAAAAAATCAGGACATGACCAACAACAAGAACTAGACTAGTGTTGAGAAAAAATTAAAAGGTAGCACATATGATGATACTGATGAAGAAATTTTAGAATGGATGAAAATTATGCGTAAAAATAGCTCCCATTTAAAGGAAAATTAATTGAAGAAAAAGCTCTGGAATTTAGAGCCCGATTAAAACACAAAGATTTCTAGGCAAACAATGGGTGGTTAGAGAAGTTTAAAAAAAAAGACATTGTGTTATTTATCAAGTAGTTTGTGGAGAAAGTGCAAGTGTCATTGTAGGTGACTGTGAAATTTGGAAGCAGACTGTGTTGAAATCGATTTTAGAAGAATATCAATGAAAAGATAGTTCAACGCAGACTAGATGGGTTTATTTTACAAATGTTTACCTAACAAAACATTAACTTTTAAAAATGATCCATGATTTGGTGGTAAACAAAGTAAACTAAGAATTACCTTGTTAGTAGCTGGAAACATGCTAAATGAAAGGCTTAAAATGTTAATAATCGGCAAACGTAAAAGTCTGCGTTGTTTTCGAGGAGTTAAATCACTAGAGGTAGACAACATATTTAACAAAAAGCTGTAGATGATTACTGATATTTTTACAGACTGGATAAAAAAGCTGGACCAAGAGACTATTAGACAAAATAGAAAAACTATATTTTATTGATAATTGTACGGCACATCCTCAAGACATTAATTTTGTACTAAATGACATATAAATCGTATTTTTTCCACCTAACAATGTCAAATATACACCAATGGATCAGGGGGTAATTAAAAATCTTAAATTACATTACCAAGAAGAATCCTGAAAAAAATTGTAACTACTGAATAGTATTATTTCTATATATGAACTTCATTATAAACACGATCTTGTTGAACAGTTTATTTTAAATAGCTTCCTTTTTTTTAAATAAGAAATTTTTAGAACTAAATTAATGGAATCATAAATGTAGTAAAAATTTAAAAAAGATATGGTTACTTTAGAGACACATTATTTTATATAGAATTTGTTTGTAGAGTTATCTGCAAATTCAGTTGTTTAATAAAAAGATTAAATCTTTAATTATATATCGGACATAATAACAATAATAATATTGGCAACAAATTAAAAGTTAAAAAATATGATTTCACAGATTTAAAAGTTGACGACTGAAGAGCTCTGCCAATTTGTTATTTAGATTAGTTAAAAAAAACAAGAAGATTATTCGTAAAAATTGTTTGAGTGTAATTTTTTATCTGTTTTTTAATTAAAAAAAAAAAAAAAAAAAAAAAAAATCTTTTTTTCCAATTGTAAATGTAAGTTAATGAATTCATTGGCAGATTATAATGGATACATTTTGTTTAAATTACCAAAGAAAGGAGAAGATAGATATTATTATTTCTGCCTACATTATTGGTAGCAAATGTTAATTTTAATTCAGTTATATGTTAAGTTGTAGAATTAATTCTGCCATTTTAAATTTTTTTAAAAACTATTGATTTATGGAATAAAGAATTTAATTTTTTTTTTTCTTTTTATGAAAGCGACTGTTAATGCATGCACTTCTGAAAGGGCATTATTCTACTTAAAATGAGAAATTATTATTAAATTAATAAGATTTTTAATCGTTTATATATAAAATACTTCTATAAAAAAAATACATCAATTGCACTCAAATGTAATTAAATTGTGTTAATCAGTATGCAGATTGTTAGTATGTTAAGACATCTAAGATGGGTATTTATATATTATTCAGTTAGCATTATTTATATTGGAGCAAAGAGTAGTGTAATTTATAGAAAATATTATATCACCTGTTTATGTAGTGACTTTTCTTTTTGTTATCGTCCTATTTTCTTATATTTTAATTTATTAAATAATTTGAATATCATCTGTACCTAATAATTAATATGCTGTTGATTGGATACTTGCTGGATGCATATTTCAAGACCCGATTACATTAGATTTTGTTTACATTGGTGTAATTATTAGTTCAGTTCATGACTCATGGTAAAATTTAGCTTAGTAAAGAAAGCTTTCAGTTACAAAGCAGCATTTCTTCTCTATAAGAATGGTTAGCATTTGTAACCTCTTGCCTGAAGACATTGTTAGTGCTCTACTTATTGGTATTTTTAAGAGTTAATTAGATAAGATATTGTAGGATATCATATGTGATTGCTTGTCCTGTCGACAGTAGTATAACTATTGACTATAACTATAACTTTATGTGTTATAGTTATACAGTTCAACTATTGCATTACATTTTTTTTTTGTAAATTGCATTCTAAGGCTCTCAAGCATTATTCTTTAGCTTAATTTACTTTTTTTCTATAGCGCTACTTAAGAAAAATAACAAATTAATTTTAATTCATCATAAAATGGGATAAAACATAAAAAAAAAAAATTGGACTCAGAATTCTTGTTACATCGATACAATGAAAACCTCAACTTAACAAATTTTACCCCGGGATTCTCGATTTTGTTATACAGAGGTTTAACAATATTATTATTATATAATTGAGCTAAAGCATTATGCTTGAGAGCCTTAGAAAGCAATATAAAAAAAAAAAGTAATGCAATACAATATCAAAGAAAACAAAATTAAGTCAATACGCCCAATGAAAATTCAAAAGTTAATAGTTGCATTATATCGAGCAATATTTTATCAAACTGATTTTTAAAAACACCAATAGATAGAGCACTAACAATATCTTCAGGCAGTAGGTTACAAACGCTAACCACTCTTACAGAGAAGAAATGCTGCTTTGTAACTATTTGAAATCTTTCTTTAGTAAGCTAAATTTTACCATGAGTCGTTTTAAACTACAATTTTTTTTAAAATTAAAAATTACACTCAAATAATTTTTATTGTATAGTCTTCTTGTTCTTTAATTAATTTAAAAACAATCTGGGAGAGCTCTTCAGTCGTCAACTTGTAAGTTTGTAAAATCATATTTTTTAACTGTTTTAATTTGTTGCCAATATTATTATTGTTATGTCCGATATATAATTAAAGATTTAATATTTTTATTAAATAACTGAAGAGCAGATAACTCTACAAACAAATTCTATATAAAATAATGTGTCTGTAAAGTAACCATATCTTTTTTAAATTTTTACTACATTTGTGAATCCATTAATTTAGTTCTATAACTTTCTTATTAAAAAAAAAGGTAGATATTTAAAATAAACTGTTCAACAAAATTGTAAGTGTTTATAATCAAGTTATTCACATATAGGAATAAGTACTTCTTTAAATAATATTACAGAAAAAAATCAGAATAAGATATTGTGATATTTTATGATGAATTACGGAATACATGATTACAAAAAATAATATTAACATAATTCATTTATAAACACTGAATGTAATCAGTGGTGAAACGGTAATTTCAAACTGGTGATTACAGTTTATAGATCCCTTTATTATTTAGGGGCTTGGCTATACTAAAAAATGAAATATAAAAGAATTTCACACATCCAGGGGACTTATGCTGGAAGGACCCACAATCACAAGAGGTCAACAGACGCCATCATGCAGTTCAGGATGAGCCAACATAAGGTAACACATTATACAGGTAAAAATAACAACGCAAAGAGGCAAACAGGTAAGCCCCTTTTTGTAATACAACTATTATCAAAATCTCAGCTATATTTTAATACGACAGATGCATTTTAATTAACATATTAATAAGATACATATATTCCATATACCGGAATAGCTTCGGGGGACAATGCCTCAGAACTTTTTCAACCAATGCACATTTTAAAAAATAACAAAATTCAGCATAAGGATAGGCCCCAAAATCACCTCTGGCACCCTCCCCTTGTGGAAGGAAGTTCCCTTAAAAAGAAAAAGGATTTCCACCCAATGTGGGTGGTAAGGGAGTATAATGAGGAAAGATAATCTCAATAGCACATCGCTCTGCTGGGTTCCAATTACTAAAACCTTACAATTGAATTGGACTGCAATCCCAACTTCACAAAATGAATAAATGCCAATCTCTATTTATATTCTGCCAGTCAATTAGAATCATCCAGCAGCAATGGACTAAAGTCAATATACTGCGATAAATAGGAGGGTATTGCACCCTCTGACATCATTGCGCTCTGTCCATACAAAGAATTTCATCAAGAAAATGTAGGTCACAAATGGGAAAGAAATTCTCTATTACAATTACATCTATATTTTCTTATAAAACAGTAATATTACAAATAGCTATTATTTTATTAGCAACACATATCAGTAACTATGTTTATGATAGAAATATAAGATTCCAAAATGATTAACTGATGCGAGGTATGATAAAAAATACGGTGAATTATGTTATAAAAAACAAAGTAAAAAAGTTACCTTAAATATGAATTAATCTCCTTCAAAGTACTGTCTTTGGCTAGCAATATACTTATCCCAACGTTGAATCCACGACTGGAAGTATTTCTGAAAGGTTTCTTTTGGAATGGCTTTCAGCTGCTGTGTCGTGGCTTTCTCAATATTAGGAATGGTGTCAAAACATTTCCCTTTTAGCACATTTTTAGGAAGAGCCAGAAGTCCCATGTGCTAAATCTGGTGAGTAAGGTGCATGTGGATAGACAGGAAAACTTTTATCGGCCAATAACTCACAAATCAAATGTGACTTGTGGCAGACGCGTTGTCATGATGAAGAAGAAAGCTGTTGGCCCATTTTTTAGGTCTCTTTCTTTGCACATTGTTTCACAAACGTTCCAGTACCCCCTTGTAAAATTTGGAGTTTACAGTTGTTCTCCTTGGAATGAAATCTGATTGCACTATGCCCTCACAATCGTAAAAAACAATGACTATGACCTTGATGTTCAACTTTGATTAACTGGCCTTTTTAGGGTGAGATGAGTTACTGGTTTTCCGTTGAGAACTCTGAATTTTTATCTCAGGGTCATAGCCATAGACCCAACTTTCAATACCAGTAACAACTTTGGCCATGAAATTCACATCTGTATGAAGATGATCCTTCAATTCTATGCAAACTGAAACACGATTTTCTTTTTGTTCATCGGTCAAAAGTCTCCAAATAAATTTGGAAGTCACTCGTCTCAATTGCAAATCATCTGTTAAAATGCTTTGCACAGACCCATAGTAGATGTTAAGATCTTCAGCAAGCTCTCAATAGTCATTCGTCTGTTTGAACGAACAAGTTTGGTTACTTTTTGCACATTTTCATCTGTTTTTGAGGTCGAAGGACATCTGACCGTTCCTCGTCTTTAACCAACTCATTTCCACTTTTAAATCTCTCATAACACTTGTAAACAGTCTTCAAACATTGTCACCATACACTGATTCTTTGGCACTTTTTTTTTTCAACTTGAAACAAAACTTAATGTTAATGCGTTGTTCAAGAGCCATGTTTCACAACAGGCACTGTAAACACAACCTCACTGTAGTGGCTATAGAAGCAGACTGACAAGCCGGAACGTGTTCAAACTTGTCACTGCCTGTCTCAACACATGAGGGTATGAGACATATTAGTTGAAATAGATGCAGCTTAAGTAATTGCTGCTATAAAAATTCATTCACCATATTTTTTGATCACACCTCGTATTTAGATTTTAAGTTAACTACATTAAAGTAATTTACATAAAACAAGAATATATTAACCTATAAGAATATAATGGTCGACTTCCTACTTAATGTTTTAAGTTAGTGTTAATTATACATCTAATAGGATTTTTACAGTAGTTAAGATTAATAATACAATTTCTGGCACTTAGAATCTGTTAGATTCTAAGTGCCAGAAACAATTTTTGAACATTATTCTACGACCTACATTACCAATATTTATTAATAGTGGAGCTATGTGAATCTTTTTATTAAAATAAAATTTAAAAAAATACCCATCATGAAACAAATATCAGAACAGAATACTAATTTTACAAACTGAATCAATTTAAGAATTCTTTTTTAACAACATTTAAAAAAAATATATATGTAGCACTCTGTTAAGATAAAAAAAAACCCAAAATACACATCAACAAATGAAGAAAAGAAATATTTATTAACATTTATACCGAAATCCCAGTCTCACAGGCCCAGAGGAATTTCATTAGTTAATGCTGGCAGCACTGACCGACTGAGATGGCTCATAATAAATTCCTTCTTTTTTTAAAATATATAATCTTCATATATCTTACTCTCTTCAACCCCTACTCTTGTCAGTCCACATTTGTTCATACTGAGTTAATTGTTCAACTTCGATGTGCTGTTGTTTAAAAATGTGCCGGTCTCAGTGATATAGGGTTCTATTTAAGTATTTTACAGTGGGGTCTCACAAACCAGGGGTTTTGGTTTGCACCAAACGCATGACAAACATGTGTGTGTCATATATGTGATATAACCTACGCTTTATGTATAAATTGCATAAATAGTAGGTATATTACTCACCATCTATATAACTGTTATATTCCGTGTAATTCAATTTGAGAACAGAAAAAATGGATTGTTCAAATCTGTCACCAAAATTTTTGGATTCACACGATCCAGTTTTTTTGTAATAAAATATGTAAATTATTTAGTGACCTTCCAGAAGAATTTGACAATGATATTAGCAGTGTGTTGAGATTCAGATGAAAATCTTAATTTTGTGCTGTCGGATGAGAAGGCTGGTAATACAAAAGAATAGAGTTCAGAGAAGGAAGAGGATGAAGAAACTTTGTTAGAAGATGAAAAGAATGTACACAATATGAATAATAATCTGTTAGAAAATCATGGTACAAAAGAGGAAAATATATATAGAGAATAATCTTTTACAACCGATCAAGGGAACGCATTGGAGAAAGACTATAGAAAAAACAATTTGATCCCCATAATTCATGGTGTTAAGGAATCTCAAAGGGTACAACACTTGCAAAAAAAAAAAAAAAAAAAATATAACTCTTCAGGTATGTAGATTTTGGGAAACCAACCTAGCAAGAAACAACTTTGACAGCTATTATTTGATGACACAATCATAAATACATTTGTCATAAACACCAAAAAAAGTTAGAAAAATAAGAGCAGGGACCTTCAGAGCTTCACAAATGTAAATAATCAGAGGAACACAGAAACTGAAGAAATAAATGCTCTGATAGGTTTGTTATTAATATTTTCAGTCTTGGGTTAAAATGAGGAGAAAATAACTTCTTCATATAAGAAAGATGTTCAGGAGACCCATATATAAAGCTACTATAAGAGGGAAATTTGGAATCCTATTGATATATCTAAGGTTCGATGGTGCAGAATCCCACTCACAAAGAAAAGCTAATGACAAAGTAGCTCCAATCTCTGAAATATTTGATAAGTTCATTTCAAATAGCACAAATATTTATTTTAATTCATAGACTGTTACGATAGATGAGATGCTTATTGTATTTCGAGGAAGATGCAGATTCAAGGTTTTTACGCCGAAGAAACCAAAGTAGGGCATAAGAGTTTTATGTCTATGTGATTCTGAAACTTCATATTTATTAAATGCATATATTAACACCAACAAAGGAAAAATGTACAGCATACAATCACAATTAGCAATTAGATTATGTAAACCAATCTTGGGTAGTAGAAACGGTAACGGCTGACAATTGGTTTATTTAGATTGTAGTTCTCGATCAACTCCTCAAGAGAAAACTGACATACACTGGAACCATGAAAAAAGACAAACAACAAATCCCAAAGAATACAAAACCTTATTCTAGCCATCATGTCTTCTCTTAGATTTGTTCCAAAAAAACAAAAAGCTGTAGTTCTAGCATCAATAATACAACACACCATTGAGATCAATGAAGAAATTAAAGACACCTGAAATAATCTACTTTTACAATAAAACAAAATGTAATGTTGACCTACTAGATATGAAAGTAAAGCCTTCATCTCAAGCCATAAAACAAGGCATTGGACTCTAGCCCTTTTTCTACAGGTTCCTAAATATTGGCACTTATAATGCCTTTATTCTGTTTATGTTTTAAAGACATTCCTGCAATGCAATCTTTCGATTTTGTAAAGGTATTAAGCTACAATCTTATTGTTCCTCATCTTCAAAAGAGATTCACTATACCTAGTCTTCAGCAAAATTTTAAGAAAATTACAGACTTAAGGAGAAAACCTTCCCCAGGAACAGCAAGGAGAAGGAGAAAGCCCCAGGACCATCGATAAAAAAGAAAACTTGCAAAGTGTTCATCAGAACAAAATAAAGAAAAACTGCATAAATGTACATATAAAAATAAAAAAGCTGGTTGTATTAGATTTAATAGGAAGGTATGTGTAGAATGTGCCAAATAAGTTGTCCACTAAAAATTTAGTTTCTGTAATTCTTTTTTTAAATTTTTTTTTTATTATTACTACTGTTATTATTCTTATATATATATATTTTATATAAAAATATAGTTTTCCTGAAAATCATAAGTTAAATAAATTATAAACTTTTTTGCATAAAAACTTTTTAAAACAATAAAAAATATAAATATTCCCTTAAAAATATACTTTTATTTAAAAAAGCCTTTTGAACTTACCTGTAACTATTTAATAAGTATAATAATATATTAATTTTATTCCTTATCTAATCTCAACAGACCAGAGGTTTCAGTTAATGTTATAAAAAGAGGGTTGACAATAAGCATTAAGAAAAAACACAGAATTATGAAACCAAAAATCATCAATTTAACAACTTAATCTTAGAAAAACAAATTATATAAAATGAGCAGATATTTAAAAACAGAGGTTTTGTGAAGTGGAGGCTCATAAATTTAGTACATAAAAAATTACACTTAAAAATGGAGAAATATTTTTTAGTCATAAACTTATAGTAATAAAATCCAAAACTAAAAGGTAAAAGCATTCAAAAGTTCATTAAGAACGTTATATTAAGGTCTAGGGAAGAAAATTTTCAATAAGCAAACTTTAGGTTAAGTAACCTTATTAGGTTATCATAGTTAAAAACTTAAAAATTGAATTTCGAAATTCTTTTACGGATAAAAAGGAGAATTTTTGTTTACTAAAATAAAGAGAAATCATATAAAATCATTCATGAACATATAAATTATTAGATATACGCACAAGCTAAATTAGGCTATTATTTTCGGAATAATCACAAAACACGTAAACAAAAATTCATTTCATAAATTATTTTCATTAAAAGACTATATTGGATACACAAATTTTTAACAGAATAAAACAAAACTGTTATCAGTAGTTTACTGTAGATATCCGGTAATAAGAATGACAAGCACAGTTACAAACAAATTCGCGAACAGTAATTCACATATAAAGGAGGTTAACTGAATAGTACAATCAAAACAATGAATTAAAATTTTATTTTCCAATACAATCCACAACAACTTATAGTTTTCACTAAAATTTTATATTAAACAAACAATTTATTACAGCTAATACCAGATTATAATGGACATTTTTACAAACCGTTCAGTCACGTAAAAATAGGACTCCGTCTTGGGAAATCAGAGCCCAAGCCACTAAGAGCACAAGCCAGGCGTTAGATGTAGTACACGCCTGTATCTGCACGTTCTTTATAACAAATATTTTTACCCTAATTCATAAAACAGCGTACATAATATGAAAGATAAATTTACGCGCAACAACAACTAAAGAGCAATCAAACTTAAAAATAAAAAAATTATCAGTGCGCACAAATATCATCCATGTTGTTTAGTCTCATAACGGGACGTGACGACAATGCACGGCCATTTATAATGGGTAGCAACCAAAATATTCAAAAGGCCGAGTTCAGGTGGTGGAACATATGTTCGCGTTTTGATTTTAGACTATGTACGTGACTAAGTTTATAGTTTTTGTGATAGTGTAAATTATTAAGTGTGGAGTCGATGCGCAAACAAAGACTTTTGCGTGTATGTCTGAACTTAACAATTTCTTCATAAAGAAGTTTTAGATATTTCGAGAATCAGTAATCAATTCAGCAACAGTATAATCTATTTATCTTATAAAATTATGTTCTTTGAATCCGAATTTGTACATTTTATATATGTTAATAATAATTCTTACGGTTTTTTTTTTTAAAAATAGGCTGTAAAAATTTTATCAGTAAGTTCAAGGCTAGGAAATTATGTAAATATTTTGTTTTTCTTTAGACGCATTATATTTTGTGTTTACCGTAATTTTCGTTTACTATAATTTCGTTACATCCGTTTTATAACATTTGTTTGGTCTACATTATAAGTGTGTTTAACAAAATTGTTATTCCACTTTACATTATAAAGTTACTAGAATTTTGTTTGCCCTTTTAGTTTGACCTACCTACCCTATTCATTGTTTAGGTTAACTATGAAAGTAGTATTTAATAGTACCTATGGAGTTACCAAGTGAAAAAAGTGATGTACCTCTCTGGCAAAGATTTAGCTACACTTCTCATTCTCCTGCAATTATGAAATCAATTGATAACCCTTCTATAATTGCTTTGAATCGGCATTCACATGATCCATCTCTTGAATCAGAAAGTCATCAAAAACAGAGTAGTCTGCCTGATGTTACATTAACAACAGAGTTTACATCTCTTAAATTGGCACCAACAAATGATAATGGGAATACCTTGAATAGTTTTTTGTTGTTGGATGGAAATGAACATCTTAAGGTAAGCGATAGTAAATATTGAAAACTCAATTTTTTCCAGTCTTATACTGTTAACAAATTCATGTTAATTGTATATCTTTTTATGCATGGTGCGTTATTAAGTTGAGTTTGTTAGTGCTGGGTATAGTTTATATTTTTTATGTATATTTTTAAACCATTAAGATTTTACATTGAAAAAGCTAAAAATCTATCAAACTTTGCCCTTTAATGTATTGCTTTTTTTAAGGACAGAAATTATCCATATACATTTAGGATTTTTTGTATTAAAACTTATATTTGTTTTTAGTTAAAGAATATATTTGAACATGATGTAAATGTTTATCTTGTATTGTGTAATATTGTGAAATGCCAAAAATATTTTTGTTGATTTTTTAAAATTAATTTTTAACACAAAGACTTAAAAAAATCAACAGAAAATTGGTTAATGTTTCTTTTATACCTCAGTTTATACTTGTAATTTTGTTCTGACAATATGCATAGAATTTATATTTAAAATTATATTCTGACAATTTATATTTTCAAATAATTAAGTTGTGCTACAGACAAACTCTTGTACAGTAACATAATCTATATAGATATTGAAGATATGTTTTCAACAAATCTTTGATGATTTGATTTAGGAAACGCAATTTATTTTTTTTTTATATTATTAGATTAGTAGTATTCCTACTGAGAATTTTTTCAATTTTCTACATTTATTGTAAACTTTTTTCCTTTCCAAATATGTACAACAAAACTCTCTTGTGGCGAGATAGTTTCATGTTATAGGTTTATATTATGGAAATGATTTGAATTTTCAGGAATGACCTGATAAGTCCCAGGATTTCCCTTGTAGCTTAAACCTAGGTGTAAAGCATTTACAATTTTATAATTATCTATTTCTTATATTCTTTAAACAAACATGCAGTAGCTATTAATAGGGACAATTCATTTAAGAAGTTAACAGTAGTTCTTAATATTAACTTAAGTTTTAATATTAACTTACAAAGTTATTTCTATCAAGTTAAAACTGTCAAGAGATATATACATATCAAAATATTACAATTTCAAATTAATTTCTTTTTTTGTCTATATGAGATTGTTTTTATGTAGTAAAGAATTAAATATGCATGTTAATATTTTGGCTATTTAATCCTTCAATTTGTTAGTCCACATACTTCTACAGACAGAAAGCTTAAGCAGTGATTAAGTCTGTATACTTTATTATTTTAGACTATGATAATCCTGGAATGTGTAGTTCTCTTACTACATTAGAAGAGGTAGTATAAGCTTTCTTTATTTAACTATATAAAGAATAAAAATAACTATATTTTGCCTGATTATTTGTTATGATTACATAAGTTTTTGAATTTAAAAACAGCCGTAGTTTCGAGTGGAAATTCTTTCATGTATGACCTTGATAATTTTATTTTAATTCAGTATGAATTTATTTACAGTTTCCTTACAAGTGCCTTATTTATTATAAAAACCTTCATTTTTATTCATTGTATTCTATAACTCTTATGCTATTAGAATGAAAACCTATTAAGAATAAGTAATTAATGTAGTTATTGGAGTGTTCTATAAAATACCACTTTGCGTATTAATGTGAAATTTTATTTCTACATAACATTAAAAGTAACTAAAAAAGTCAATTTTTATTAATAATTTTAAATTTTGTAAATATATTTGTTTTTATACATTATTAAATAGCAGTCATAAATAATGATTTGATGATTGAACTTATCCATCTTTAGAAAGACGCTATAGCCCAAAACAACTGTTCTTTTTCTAATGATTACTTAAATTTTTCAAAATTTGCTATGCTCAAGTGGAGATTTTGATATAAATAAGAAATGAATAAGAAATAACAGTGCATGAATAATTAATTAAAAAAAAGGCAATAGGAAGGTAAACAAGCTTGCCTATACACACATTGAAGGCTTACTACTAAAAGGTTCATCCAGTGGTTATGAAATGTCCAACACATTAATATATAACATCTAATCAGTTGATGTATTGGCTTCTTTGATGTTAAACTGAATTTTCAGAATTTTCTGATTTAATTTCTACAGAATATCTCATTTTTTAGAAAAAAATCATCTGTACCTTTTTTCATCCTTGCAGGTACAGTTTATTTATATAGTACAGACAGGTGACCTATTATGTAACTTTATTTTACTTTTTTTTATGTTGGATCATCATGTGGTTTTGTGCCCTGAAGAGCAGGGTCCTTGCCTTTACTTCCAAATAAACTTGTAAGATTGTAATTTATGTAATCTTATCTTAATAGTTATAATTTCTTTTAGGTCATCTAAATTTTTTTATTTCTTTACATTTTTTTAATTGATCCTTTTACCGCTATTGTAATCAATCCTTCTCATTGTTTGATATATCAAATGCCTTTTCTGTTCTGAACTTTCTGATTAAACTTCTATTCTTGTTGACTCCATTATTTCTTCAATTTTCAGCTTGTCCATTTAATCTTTTCCAATCTCTTCTATTTCCACATTTTAAATGCCTCTAATCTTTCTTTAGTTTTGTTTCTTAGTATCCATGTTTTACATCCATTTAGAAGTACACTTCAAACTTAACACCTCACAAGATGCTTCTTCAACTCTGTATCTTGTTACATAATAGTTTTTTCTTTTTGTTAAATGCTTCCCTAGTCGTTGCTATTCATGTTTTGTCTGGTTTTCATTTTTGCCATCTTCTACTAACATTGTAACTGTATTATAATAAAAATATTTATTCCCATAAAACATTTGATACCAGCAGATGTTTGCTTAAACAGGTGATTTGTCACAGGTAAAATCCCACAACTAAAGAAGATATAATAAAATATGTAAGCTAACATAAGAAAATATACATGGGTATGTAAAATATCACAATTATTAACCATTTTTTTATGCAGTTGAAGCCTATGTAAATCAATAGATCATGATTTTGGGTATCATGTTGATGACTTGTCTTTTCACTTTTATAAAAATCTGTATTTTGATGTACATTAAAGTGTAGTCACAGTACATATATGTAAACACAGGGCAGCATTAACAATATATATTCTAAATTTTACTAAAGGTAAATTGCAAAATTTGTTGCCACCTTCATTAAACAGCTCATGTTAAAACAAATACTTGTTTTGAGTTGTTAAGTCTCTTAAATAGCTTATGTATGTGTTCGCTCCAGTGCAACCTTTCTCCAAACCAAATTCCCTATAATTTCTTCAATGCAGTCTTCTTACCATCTACATTTAACACGAAATCATTATTATTTTTAGGATTAGATTAAGTTGTATTAATTCAGTTTTAGATTTATTGACATTTAAATTGTAACACTTAAACTGATCTAAACAATTCTACCATCAATTCCTCCTGAATTTTTTAAGTCTTTTTTTGCAGTTCTCTTTTATAATAGCTGAAGTATCATCAGTGTACAAAAGCAATTTCAATTTGTTAAAAGAAAGATTATTCAAGTAAATAATAAAAAGGAGAGGTCCCAAAATCAACTGTGTGAACCGTAGTTTTACTTTTGTTCACACTGATTCAGAAACACCTTCTTCACTGTTAATTCTGTTGGCTGTGGTTTTGTGGTAGGCAACAGAATACACATGTTGGTCTTCTCGGCATCACCAGTATTTTTGTTGCGGAGCTGTTTGCTATTAATAAAGCTGTAAGTATAATTACCCCAGCATTTCAATATGTATTTGTTCGTTCAGATTCCACAAATGCCTTTCAGCCAATTAGTGACATGTACTCCAGACACCCTATTGTTTGTGAAATTCAGTGTGTTATTTTGCAAATGATTGGATGTAATACAACAGTGAGCTTCCCTAGCCATATAGGAATTTCAGGTAATGAGTGCACAGATATTGCGGCATTAGAGGCTTGTTTTCAGCCTACTTTTACTCTTGCGTTGCTTCTAACAACCTTGATCTCTTTCTATAGAGAGAAGGTTATTATTTGCTGTTTACAAACAGGGAACTAGGCTGACTAATGGATATCTGATGATGCAAACAGATGCACCCCTTTGTGCTTCCAATTAACAGTGCACACATCCTTGTGGATTTTGTCTGTTATATGGCATTGCGTTGTAAGTTTAAACTAGGGGCTGACATGCAAAATGTATTGGGGAGCTATGCGCTGATGTTATCAACTGTCTTGCAATTTATAAACGACCATGCAGCTTGGTTAAAAAATTTAATTATTTGTACGGTCCTTGTCAACTGTATATACTATTTGGCATCTTTGCCTAATTTGGTAATTTTTACCTTTTAAGTTACTTTTTAAATGTTGTATCCACTGTGGTTTTTATTTTATTTTAGCTTACTTTGCAGGCTCTTTCATTTTAAGAGTTATTTTTATGTTGCTAGGTTTACTTTTTAATTAAGTTTTAATTGTCAATTTAAAGATTTTTTTTTTATCTACAATAGATATATCGTGTCTGGGCGGTGATAATGCGAAAGCTATTTTTCCCAGACAAACAAAACAAATAATCCTCCATCTTTCAGTTAGTTTTCTGCTGTCTGTTTTCTGAATAAGAGGATAACCAGACGTGAGAAGTTCCAATCACCACGTATCTTTGAGTACAGTGACATTTGAGAAAATTTCTGAGCAATAGAAGAGTTATTGGCTGGTAATTGGATATAAATTTCTCATTCCCATTCTTATATAAAGGTTTAATAACTGAAAATTTTAAATTATCTGGGAATACATTGTCAAGGGCTGATTGATAATCCTACCCTATTAAATGGCATTTGTATGTGCAGTGGCGTTTGCAGAATTTTGTTAAGGGGGAGAGATCATTATTAAAATTATTTTAATACCAATATTTATCATTATTACCATTATTAAAATACCGATGACATTGGTATTTTAAATTTTGTGTGTTATTTTATTATTATTTTTATGTCATGTTATGATATATTTATTTTACAATGTTCGAATATAACACATTCATAAATACCATAATAAAATTTAACACTATAACATTTTTTTCACAGCCTTATGCTACAATGTTTTTTAACAATTTTTAACATCTATTTCATTTTGTAAAATAAAAATGCTGAATTTAAAAAAAAAAATGAATTTTTTAAAAGATACTTTTATATGTATAAATTTATAGTATGTTTATTTTATGTAGGCCTAATATTAAAAAGAACTTAAAACTTCAAAGGGGGGGGGGAGGTGGTTCAAACACGGTTACCGCTCCTTGAGTATGCCCCTGTGTATGTGTTTGTGTGTACGGATTCCCTTAGCTTAGCACCGGAACGTACCGATCACCAGCGGAACAAACCGATTCGTTAGTACATGTCTCGTGGTGGTCAGGTGTATACTTGTTATATTATATATATATATATATCGATATACTGTATATATATGTATGTCGAGGTTTTGCGAAAATTTAGTACTTTTTAACCGGATCCGAATTTTCGGACGAAGATCACAAATATCTCGAAAACGGTCGGACCTACCGCTCTGAAAAATTTTTTCGGCTACACTTGACGATTTCCCGTCCGCTTCAGTATTACCTGTCGGATGATAATAATGTCAAGTGCCTCCATGATGGCATTCGGAAATTGGGGAACGGGGTGCGAAAAGATGCCACCGTAATATCTCGGCAACCGATGGTCTGATTTTCACGATTCAAACGGCATATGTATCAACAGGTCGAGCGCTGTATAAAGCATACACATTTGATCGACCAGATCTTGGATATCTGGAAATTTAAATTGTTTAGCCCTATGTTCTGACCGTACTTACCCACTATATCACACAATTTCTGTCGGGACATGGTGCCTTTAGGTACAGCTTGGTTTGGTTTGTTTGCCCGAAGTGTATGATCGATGACACCGTGGACAGTGCTGTAGCTTGAGAGAGTTTTTTTTAGATCTGTGGGTCGATTGAAAGATTCGCAGAGGAACATGATGGCTGGCTTTCTCAGATTCCTTGAATAGCACAGATCAGCTGAGGGGGTATAATTAGGGTAAAACCCCAGTGGCTAAGGCTCTGCTTGGACAGTTGATTGGCCGGAGGTAGGCGTAATGGCATCGAGCCATGGTTAGTTGAGGAAATATTTTATTTTGTAAGAGAAATGACAGTATCACTGTCAGAGGAATGGTGATTCTGCTGCTGAGGACATTGTAAGATCCATGCAGCTGTGAAATGCAACTGCCCTCGTCATCATGACAAGGGCAGTTTAGATTGATAGCAGTAGTGCTGTCGGCGGAGCGGTGACTGCACTACCGAGTGTGTGGTTGGCCATGCAGCCAAGAGGTGTAATTCCATCAACAAGGGCAGATTGTGTGATGAAGTAAATGTCATGCAGTAGTTGAAATATATTTGACTAAGTTTAAAGGCTATAATATGTTAAAGTTGAGATCACTTAAGGGAACTAGGTCTAAATGATCATTATTGTGATCAACAGTTTTATGGTGTGCTTGTTACATATTTAGACTGATGACAAATGAGACATTTACAGTCACTCATAGCTTGTTTGTTATAGTAGACTAGGTGTGGGGTTCATTTTTCTGTGCACTCTGTTAGCTAGTTCAGAAGGTAACAAGTAAGACAGAAGAGAGAAGATGTCTGAAAGAAGTCTACAGTGAAGACAAAAGTTAAGTCAAAAACACTGATGTAAATGTCTACCGAGGCATTTACATCAGTGCATCCAGAAGTCCCAGGTTCGAATCCCAGTCAGGCATGGCATTTTTCACACACGCTACAATTTATTCATCTCATCCCTCGGAAGATATACTTAATTGTGGTTCCGGAGGTAAAACAAAAAAAAAAAAAAAACAATTTAGATCAGTGGCATCCCAACTGAGGCCAGGGTGATAACTGTAATATTTAATCAGTTAGACGGTCAAAAAGATGACCTCCAGTCTTCCATTAAAGCCCATCAGAGCTAGGAACGAGGAGGGGGTGGTGTGGTGACCAGAATCACCACAAGGTGGGTGTCTCCCCTTAGAGGGGTTGGGATGCACTTGCCCACCGTAAAAAGTAGATATTTTGCTAAGTACACTTAAACCTGTGTGCTAACGCAGATGTTGAGTGTAAGTGTGACTAAAAAGTTGAAAATAAAAAATATATATAAAAACTTTTTAAAAAACCACTGTTACATTAAATGCATTAAAAAGTAGAAAATAGAAAAATATGTAAAAAGAAATTTTAAAACATCACTCTTAAAATTAAAAGCACTAAAATGTAAAAAATAATTTTAGGATGGTATCTCAGAATGGATTTGACAACAAGCTTTGATGGTGATATGTAAGATTATGTGAAAGTCATAACTTCAAATTAAAAATTTGATGTTTTTGCCCATTTTTTCTTATATGTAATGAATGTCCTAAATTGTGGGGTGCAAACACGCATAAGAAAAAATTGGTAAAAACATCAAACTTAATTTGAAGCTGTGACTTTTTACATATCACCATCAAAGCTTGTTGTTAAATCAATTCTGATATACCATCCTAGAATTATGTTTTATCTTTTAGCGCATTTAATTTGATAGTGGTGTTTTAAAATTTTTTTATTCATTTATGTGATTTGTTTTCTTCATAAAATAATGAACTATAACCAAAAAATAGGCACTGGAATGACTCTATCACTAGTGGAAAATCCCAATTCGTTATTATCAATTTCTAGAGTTATTTTTTTAAATTTAACTTTCGTTATATCAATTTTCATCATATAAAAAAAAAGTATTTTTATGCAAGACACCTAATAATTAATCCCATTCTGAGACACTACCTGCCAGGGCAACCTGCGTGGAGGGTCTAGCTGCAGACATGTGCCATAGGCATGCCCTGCAGCTAGTTTTAACGAAAGGAATAGCAATAAAATATTTACTTGCTGTAATGACAGCTATGGGTATTTCATCCCAACCCATTTAATTTTTATTATGTAGTGAATTTATATTATTAATTACTTCCTTTTACTAACAGCCTTAAACACAAAGTTATT
This sequence comes from Zanna intricata, assembly GCA_010016005.3. NCBI lineage: Eukaryota > Metazoa > Arthropoda > Insecta > Hemiptera > Fulgoridae > Zanna > Zanna intricata. The sequence goes on along the minus strand of JAAAKQ030244538.1, from coordinate 3,605 downwards.
AAGTTTAATATTACCCTGAACATGATGATGATGAAATTTCATTACTCCTTTTTCATAACTTTTAATTGTAGTTAGTTCATTGACTATATTAATAAATGAACTATTGAAATGATTAACGGTGATTTTTGGATTTGAAATAGTTTTTTTAGCCTACAGTCATCTAATTGATATAATTTCATGAAGTAACATTTAATCCCAGTTTGCTCTGAGAACATGCCATTAGCTTTGCTTCTAGATTTAGCGTTGTTTATAAAGTTACTGTTTGACCATTTTCTTAGGCTGATAATCAATTTTTTTGAACATTTTATTGTAGTTTGTATATATTGTATTATTTGTTCAGTTCTTCATTCTGCTGCAGATGAATTCCTCCTTTTATGCTGATATTCTTCGCGGTGCTGATTCCTATTCTCACTATTTTCTTTTCTTAACATTCATTTGCATTCCATATCTTATCATAGTGTCTTAAAATCATCTGTTAGTTTCCACAATTTTGTATCGTAACAAAACCATGTAATCTGTGAACCTTATACAATTTTTTTTTCTTTTTTCTACTATGATTCCTTCTTCTAGATTATTTTTGATCATATGTTCATGAAACTAGATTGGTGGTAAACAGGACCCTTGCCATATTCCTTTTCCCAGGTGAAATCATTCACTTTGAGCATCCTTTATTTTCATAGCCGTTATCTAAGTCAGGGACAATGATTTAATTAATCTTCTAGATTTTTCAATCTACACTTTGCTCAATATCTGCATTAGTATATCTCTTTTGACACATTCATATGCTCTTTCCATATCTACAAAGCATATATTTATTCCTTTACCTTTTCTATAAAACCTCTCGCCAATAGATCTTATTAGCCCAATCACATCTCTCGTCTCTTTCCCTTCTTGAATCCATACTGTTTTTTTTTTTTGTAACTAATTCTTTCACTGTCTTACTTTATCTTCTGTTCAGAATTTACAGAATAATCTTTGTTAAATGCAAGATTAAATTGTCCTATAATTTTGATACTTTGTTGTAGCAGGTTTTTAGGGATTGGATTCATGATTGTTTTAAGCGGATTTTTCTGACCAAATCTCCTTATTGTAGTTTATATTATACAGTTTCATAATCTCTTCTAATCCTTTATTAAAGCAAAAAAAAATCATGTAAATCATACAAAAAAAATCATGTAAATTGCTTTAATCATGTAAAGTGGTAGCTCATCATTACTTACATCTTCCTCATTCTTCTTCATATCTTCTTTTGCTTATAAAACTTATAATTTTAGAATTGCTGCTTTATTTTATCCTCTTCCATTTCAACTTGGATCTACAGAACTACAGAAGTATCATTTGGTTTTCTTCCCAACTCTTGCCTACTTCTTTCTAGCAGCTGATTTTAATTCACACCATTTAACAAGATCAGCATCTCTAACACAGTTTTTGTTTGAAAGGCCTATAATCTAAATAAAAAGGCTAACACCATGTCTTTAAAATTAACTTTCCATCTTTGAATGGCAGGGAATCCAGATAATTACATTTATAATCCAATTTAGGATACAATCTATGAAAAATTCTAGTACTTACATTATTGTTACACTGAATTTCCCCTCTACTTTACACCAGTGAATTTTTTATAATTTCTCTCCCATAAGATAACATAATATATTTTCATTATTATACTCTACTTTTGTAAGGTATTAATAAATAAATAATTTCTTCCATTACTCAAACCAATATTTCTTCTTGTTTATAATTTCCTTTATTTTTTCCTTAGTGACCATACTTGGCAATCTATACTCAGACAGCTTTAAAATCTTTAATGTCTTATTAAGAAATATTTCAGTGTATAATAGTACGTCTCGCTCATTCCTACTTCTAAATTTAAAATATAATTTTGTTGTATTGAAAATTAAATATATTTTTCAAGAAAAATTTAGAAACTCTCAGCATAATCAGATGGTTTGAAGCCTCTGTACTTAACAATGCGTACTACACAACTCTTCTAGGTAGAGTGTAAATATTTTATTTTTATTTAACTATGTTTTACCTGGCTTTGAAAGTACACTTCACTCGGTACAATTGTTGACAGTTAGTTTTAGTATTTTTTTTTTGTTTAAATGTGGTTCAATAAATTTTAATCATTCTGCTTCCCTAGTTAATTGAATTTAAAGGTACAATTACCCCTCTCTTCCTATTTTTAGTCTACTTACAATCTCATCATAACTGTGTCTCCTTGTTAAATACACTCCTAGATACTTTACTTATTTCTGGTTTATTTCTCTAATTTTGTCATTAATTATCCTTTTCCCTATACCCAAACATTCATATTTGCTGAGGTTCATACTTTAAACCTGCCCCTTTATACTTTTTTTTTATGTTTCGTTAAGATTCTGCTCAAAATCTAGTTGTTTGCAAAATTGAATGCAAACATAGTGCCCATTGATTGATTTCTCTACAGTTCTGATGCTATTTTTCAATTTAATAGAAAGATATAATTAAAATAGTGTTTTGGAGATAATGTTCTTCCTTACCGTAAACACTTAAATTACCTTATTACCTTACCTTATTCCCTATTTTAATTTTTGTCATAAATTTCATGTCTGCATTTACTAGCGTTTTACTTGCTTTTGATTCTATGATGTTTTCTTCTTTTTTTTTTGGACATGATTAATGGGGAAATTATCATATCCCTTTTCTAAACAAATAAGTGCAATAATATGTATCCATAATATAATCCAATCTGGATTTTTTCTTTTAGCAACACTTTTAATCTAAAAATATTGCTAACAATGGACATTTTTACTTTGAATCCTGACTGTTTCTCTGTTGTATGCCTACAATTTCTTTTTGAGGTTTTTAAGAACTTAAAAGTAAAACTTACTTTAAATGGAATAATAGAAATCCTTTAATTTACAGGATTATATAAGCTCCTTTCTTATGCAGTGGTGATAAAGTAACCACTTCTTCATCCCTTAAGGATCTTTTCCCCATATAGGATCTCTTGACAATTTTAACATGTTATTTAACTTCTTTGAGCTAAATTTAACGAGCTGGATACATAGAATCAATTCCAGGCGAACTTTTTCAGTTTAGTGTATTTTATGGCATTCTCTACCTTCATTATATACCTCTATTATTTAAGCTCATAAAAGTCATCAAACTTAATGCCTATTTTTGTAGAAAGCTGACTGTTTTCCTGCAGTAAACCTTTAGATTATATCATGGCTGCTTATAATTTCACAGTGTGTGCAATTACCACCGTACTCCATCATACCTATTGATGTTTGTCTGTAACTACTTGATAGTACCATCATTTACAGTTAATTATCTTTGATGATTGTTTCTATACCTGCAACCTGAAAATGAACCCTTGTGGCTCACAGCTAGGCCCCTCCCAATCTTTAAGAACCGAGTATAATTAATTATTATTATTATGTATGAATATCTTTAATTATTATTTTTGGAAAAATTTGTACAAAAATAAAATTGATGTAAAATTATACGAGGGTAAGTCAATATTTATCCGCAGTTAGTTATATTTTTATGTTGGTAGTACTGTCGTTTTGCGTCGATGACGCATGCTTTGTTTATTTTTTGTTATGTCTATGCAAGTTTCA
>JAAAKQ030244527.1:0-11040 GCA_010016005.3 Zanna intricata | reverse complement strand
CACACACGCTACAATTCATTCATCTCATCCCTCTGAAGATATACTTAATTGTGGTTCCGGAGGTTAAACAAAACAAATAAAAAAATAAAATTATTTTATTATTCTTTAATTCTTAACAAATATTCCTAAGAAACTTAAGACCTTAATTAAGCTAAATCTCGAGATAATGAGAGTGACCTTGCTCTACAGCCTCACCTCGTTGACCTTTTAAGTTGAAAATTTAATGGCATCAATGTCCCATACATAAAAGTAATCTCACCAAATTTGGTCAAAATCGGTAGACTAGTTTTGGAAATAAAAGGTGTGAAACACTGAACACACGTACACATGAACATTTCCATCCGGTTTTTTTTTTGGGGGGGGGGTTCCTTGGGTGTCAAAACGTAAAGATCTGATGAAAACCGTATATGCCCAAATTGGACTGATTACAATATTTTCCCTTCGATAGCTATAATTCTGCTATAGCGCTAGAAGGGAAAATAAAAGGTTTTATTAAATTGTTCCCATACAATAAGGAAGCCCAGAAATTCAAAACTTTCTTACTTGAAATTTTTATGTTAAAAATTTTATTTTTTATGATTTTTTTTTATTTTCTCCACAATATAAAGTTCAACAAATGTGAGAATTACTTCAATATCTCTTTCACAATAAAATTACATCATTCAAACTGCGGTATTTTTTTTTTTTTTGTTTTTTTGTTTAAATTGTTTTTAACTTTTATATAATTTTTTATTTCAGTCTGAATTATAGAAGAAATTTCTGTCAAAATTGCCGATTAAATCTCGCTTTCAGTTTTCACTTAGCCCAGGGCAACCCTAACCACAGGACTAAATGGGCTATAGCCCCAAGGTGCAAGCCTTTTGGGGGCGGTCATTTTCTTGTTATTAGTTATTTTTATTTATGAACAAATCTTTTCATGACAAAAATGACCAAGTAACTAGTACTAAATGAAACAGTAAATGAAGTACAAGAGGGATGCATTATTTTTAGTAGCCCACGGGCGCCGAATATCTTAGGACGGCCCTGACTTAGCCTCCTTCACTGGACAGCATCAACAATCATGGCCAGCAGCTTTAAAAAGACATGGAAAGTGATTAAACCATTATTAAACAAAATAAAGTAAAACTTTATCTTTTAGATAAAGTTTTATCCTCAAAAAAGGCCGTGCAGTAGTTTTATTTAACGCTGAATGAGAGACAGATAAACTTTTATGTGGGCAGTCACTTTTACTACTGTATTCGTATAGATTATGTGTTATTCGCAAATACGTATATACCAAATATTAACAAATTATTGCAAAAGGATAAATAATATATTTATTTTTTATTTAAAAACTGTAATTTTTTTTATTGATTTGAACTGATGATCATAAAAGTATAACTCACAATTATTTCTTAATAACAATGATAGTGCTTGCTTTATATATTTAACATTTTAACACAATCCGATAATAAAGCGAGAACATTACCAAAAACGTGTACTTGTACGCCTATTAAGTTACATACATACATTTTTTTTTTAAATGAAAAGTACATAAAATTTATTTCATTAATAACTTCTGATTTTTTTTTGAAATTGAATAATTATTTATCGTAAACATTTTTTTTCAATCAAAAGTTAATAATTATTAATAAATCAATATATATAAATTAAAAGAAAAGGATATGAAGTCTTATTTGAACCGATATGTCCCCTTGTAAGATTTAAATATTTCATTGTTAAAATTTTATTTGGCTGTAACTCTGGAACCAGTGAAAATAAATACATCATATGATAAATCGTTGATAAGCTCTAAGTAAGACTTCGCAATCTGCATAAAATTTACGAAATAAATAATTCAATTAAATACGCTATAATACTGAAATATATGATGCACAAAAAACAGTTTTAGTAGTGCACTTATAACAAGATATTTTATTACTTTCAAGAGATACATATATACAAGTCTAGATAAGCTTGTTAAAAATAAAAATTCACTAACTAAAACAAGCTTAACTTTTACTTGATACTAACAATATTTTTTTTTTTTAAGAATTTGTCCTCAAACGCTGATATTCATATTTTTGTAAAACTAAAATTAGCAGTCTGTGTTGAACAGAATTTGTGAATAAAAAAGGTCAACGAATAACATTTATAGAGATGAAATAAGTAATAAAAAATGTTATTGCATATACAAACGAAAGATTTGTATTTCGTAAAATTTTCTAAGCATACGATTATGAACACAATTTTAAACATTGCACAATTTAAAATTGTACTAAATACTGATTAAAATTTATGTAAATACTTTATTCAGATTTTGACATTATTAAATATTCTTTAGATAGTTTAAAATATATATACTCATAAAGTATATACTTATTTACAATCTTAAATTTACATACAGAATATGTGAAGAAATCTTTCTGTAAAAAAAAAGTATAATTATTTAAGTTACAAAAATACTTATTCACATCTAAGTGCATGTTAACGTTATTAAAATTATGTACAAAAAAAGAGGGAATGCAAAATATAAAACATAATTTGTGAGCCCCTATAAGAGGACTTCAGTGTTTATAAGCGTGACAGAACATTATCAATTAAGCATATTTACGAGTAAATAAATTTTAAATATCTTTTGGTAAAAATCCACAATCTGTTTTCAAATAAATATTCATTTAATAATATATTTTTACAGAGTGTTTTTCAAACGTAGTGAATAGCTAACTTTCCAACTACTCGTGACATTTTTATTTATTTAATTTTAATTTTTTATAATATATATTAAAAACTGTACTGAAGTTCTATTCAGAACCACAAACCGTAACGTAATGTGGAATAAATATAACAGAGTGTAGAGTAAGATTTTTGTACCGTGTATTTTGTCTATGTATCCATAAAATCCGCCAGATTCTCTTTATAAATGTAAAACAACCCACGGACGTATTCACCAATCCCGACCTGCTTGCTCTCACTCCTAATTCCGTAGCTGCCTTTCTGTATTCACCCATCAAACCTACCTTCTCTCCCTAATGTATTATTTGTTCCCCCTCTTCAATTACATCCGTTAAAGCTTTACCATTCCTCTTAAAACCTCTCCCTTTACCGTTTCAGCCCTTCTCTTTCACATAGTAGCAATTAGTTAATTGCTCAGGAACACCGACATCACCTGCTAGTCTTGTTTAGCCTATATTTACCCTCCTTTCTTACCATACTTTGAACTTGTTAACATGTTTCTATTTTCACAAAAGAAGGAAGTTCTCTATCTCTTTCTAACATCTCTCTTGTTCTTTCATTGCTTATTATAATAGCAAGCTAACTGTAACTAATACACATTCAATACATTGTCTAAAAAATTATAATCCAATAGAATGAAATATTAAAATATGTATTTAAAAAAGTGGAAATCGAGGAATATATAAACCTCACCCTGAGTTTTAATGAAAATTAAAAAATATTTTAAGTAGAGATTTATTAATAAAAGTTTAATTAAAAACGACTAATTAGAATTGTTAATCGTAATACGTCCTTCGGAAGTTCCATGGTACCTCTTTGATAAAATCCACAGTGAATTGATTAATTAAATTATAACAGCTTACTTTAATAAACGAAGACTCAATTATCCGAAATGTAAATATGATTTACCTAGGATCGGTACCTTTCACCGTTATAAAGATCTTTGAAGATATACCGAATCTAAACAAAATACAGAATTTATTGTTTTATTATCTTTTAAACAGGAATTCTTCGATGTTTTCATGGAAATATGATTGACTATTTCTATGTACAATAATAGGCTATATTTTTTCGTTTTCCATTATTTAGGGATATTCGTGTGTTTTCCCTCCCATGCCCGAATCGGACAAATTATGTTAATTATCTAATATAAATTTTGTTGATTATTTATATAAGTGAATTTATGTTGCGCGATGGTTTCTTTAATTATTACTCTATGACGAATTTTTAAAGAAGTACTAATTAAAACATTTATATAATCCTGAATTTTCCGCATTATTTTTAATAAAGCGTGTACATAAATACGTGTCAAATAATATAAAATTATCGCCTTCAAGATTGTGACTATCTTACGTATTTAAAAAAAATATATTTACGTATTTATTTTTATATTATTTTGTGTGTTTTTATTTAAATAATTAATATGAACTTTAATCGTATCTATTTTTTATCTTAGAATTTCTTGTGTATTCTCTGCAGCTGATCTGATTAAGGTTCTATCATAGTTTCCTTTGATCCAATCCAGGTAAATACTGGGGAAGTCAATTTTTTTATTGTCGGGTAGTATATCTATCCCTGATGCAATCTACACAATCTATTATAACAAACAAAATAAAAGGATTAAGCTTATATTTTTTAGTAGTAAATTAATATATAGACAGAACGATTTATTATGAAAAATCAATCAGGAGAATATAGATATTTTCTTCCAATTCTTAGTCCAGGAAAATTAGTTTTAAGCTGTTAGAAATTTAGTATAATAACAAACATCTTCAGATAGTATCGCGGAAAAACCCGTTTTTTTTTTTCTTTATTTACCTTTACTTAATAAATATCAAGTTACTCATACCTGCATAAAGGATATTTATTTGCACGTATTAATGTGTCCTTAATTTTTACGTATTTTGTGTCCTTAAAATTTAATTTGTCAACTTATCAACTCTTAAGTGTCTTAAAATTTATGATTATTTTATTATTTAACTGACACACAAATGACATTTTAAACAGTTACATGTTAAATTAAATCACTAATTAATAAACAATTTATATTTATTTTATTATCATTGAATAAATACGTAAGCTTATGCTTATGAAAGAATAAGTAGCCCAGATAAGACCATTTGACAGTAATGCAGCACCTAGCGCTGTTATTAATAGCAACTTTCTTAAAATTGTCCGAAAGCCCAATCTAGGTGGATGAAGTTGACCTTTGTTTACTTATTATTTTATCATATCTAGTATCAAATAAAAATTTTATAAGTTTGTGATTAAATTTTAAAACGATTATGTTGTTATATATATCAAATTTAAAGCTTTTATATGCTGGGTCCAAAATCTACATTTTCTAATTGAATAAACAAATACGTATTCTATCAGCTCATTAAAATAAACATCAATTATACAGATCCCCATTAACAACGGGTAGATATGATATTTCTTAAAATAATAAAACATTACACTATATTATATTTATCTGGAAAGATCAAGGAAAACCATGGGAAAAACTTGGTCGGAGAATTATAAAATTTGAAATCAATTAAGAATCAGATAAATTTAATTTAAAAAGAGAATTGGTTATAGTTCAAAGTAATACACTTTTTTTTATTAAAATCAACATTCAGTTGAATAGTTTGTTGTTATTCTTGATTTTTTTTTTCTATTTTGTATTAATTCTTTAACCTTAACAGACTTATTCTATCTCCAAAATTATCAGCTATAAAATTTCAAATTTAATTATCTTCTTATATATCTTTGACTTATCCCTCAACTACCAAACTAAGTAAATTTGAATATATAAATATTACAACTCAATAATCTATTTCACTTCTCAAAAGGTTCTAACATAAAATTTTCTGCTTTGGTTATGATTTTTTAAGACCATATCAATTCCGATTTTATTGATCTAGTTGATTTTCAAAATTCTCCAGTAATAACATATTTTAAAAACTTCCACTGTTTTTATTTGTTTTTCTTATATTTCATGCTTTATAAACATAAAATGCTACATTTCACACGAACATTTTCAAGAATATTTTTTCTGATTCTTACTATATAGAATGATATTAAAGTATGTAAACGGCTTCATATTCTAAAACTGAGGAACTCTAGGAGTAAGAGACAATTGCGAATCTACATAGTTATAAAATAATTTTTTTATGGTTTTTTTTTTTTCATTTTTATCTACCATCTTGGTTGGATCAGATACATTAAGTCAAACCTTTATATTAAATAGAAAGATGAGAAGCAGTAATAAATGATGGCGAAACCCCTTTTTCTATCATTACCTTCGTTTTTAATGAATAAGCAATCAAGTTTGAAAAAAAAAATAGAAAAACCGTGGTAGTAATAAAATAAGGTAAAACGCCTAGTAATACTTTTTTCTTTCGTATTAATTTAATACGAATAAAAGCTTTAAACAGTTAGTATTGTAATTAATTGTCCAAACACTAATAATAACAACTTTCAGAATAGCAAATAATAATAATAATAATTTGCAACACTACTACAAACAGCTTGGTCAATTTAAATATTAAATTACTATTACAAATTGTCAATCATTATTAAGTATCGGTCTTAAACTTTTCGTATATTTTCGAAAATGTGTTCTAAAATAGCCAGTGAGTGGATTCAATTACTGCTGCACACAAAGGTAAGATAGCTTTCTAAAGGAAAAATGTTTAGCAGGTTATTTGAGCTACATTCACAGATGCAGATGTTCCTAATGAATACCGATTTGAACTGCCATGATCGATTGACAGACGAGCTTTGAATTATAACATTATTGGACTTTTCAGATACTTTTAATCGCCTCATTGACTTAAGTTTAAGTGACTGTCCTAAAGATATTTTACATATTTAGTAGTTCAATGGTATGCTATTTTTTTTGTAATTCCCATAAACGGTACGAAAAAAGTTTGAGAACCACTGCTCAAGAGAAAATAAGTTTGTTTACTGCCGTTCATGCGTCATCATAAATGATAAGAAAGACTAGGATGGATAGCATGAAATAGATATCTGTACTTTGTGAAAAATAACGCATTATTAAAGCACAAATATTCATTGTTTCAATTCAGTAGGGCAAATTTTTTTTTTTAACAGACTTCAAAGAAGAGGAGGAGGTTCTCATTTCAACTCGTATTTATGTTTATATTTTTTAGCAGCTTCCACATGTATTTTCGTTACTTCTATACGTATTTGAACAGTCCTTTTTTTTGTTTCAAAGAAACTCTTTCCCTGGCGGTTCCGTGTATATATAATAAAAATCGGTTCAGAACATTTTTTAGAAGTTCAGTGAAAGGCAGCACGTAATCTCTTCATCTCTGCCTTAGATTTATAATTATGTAGTTTATTTAGTACGTTGTTATGCTCCAAATCAATTAAAGCTAAACCTTGCAAGCTTTCTCGACTGAGAGCAACATACGCTTGGCCTTTCGCGGAAATATTTTTCTCTTTGTAGAGTGTAGCCCCTAGTACTTTTGTACCATTATGGTTCAGCTTAAAGTAATAATCCTTTTTGAACAAATAGAACCCCGTTAGTTTCCCAGTGGCTTGAAAAAATGCACTGTTAAACACAATCGTAGGCATTTAAATTTTTTACACGATTACCTACGTTTCTGTCATTGAGCGAATTAAATCAGCATCTGGCAGCTTTCTATCTTCTAACAGGTTTCTCCTAAGAGTTATCCATTTGATTGTCTTAACTATACCAATAATTCAGCCTACGAAACCGTCAATGACATACACTTACAACCCAATATTACTCGCGACCCGTTTGCTAAATTTACTGAATGTAACAGTAAAGTTGTTGTCGTCAGTTGGAACTACGTCATTGGTCATTTTTCCGTATGTGGCGGCTTCCATTGGTCAGTTACAGTAATATTCTGAATTCGATATGTAATACATAACATCATTTTTAAAAGAGTCATTTTTAAAAGACTTCAAAAAAGAAAAGATTATATATTTATATAAAATATTTGTCTGGAAATAATTTTTGATTATAAGTTCCGATTATGATAATTGTTTTTTAAAATGACAGAGTTGCTGGCAATGGTCCTGTTACACTTCTTAATTGTGTTAGACCAATGAGAAAAAGTAATAGACGAAAAAGATCTTGTTTTTTTTTTCTAAAAAATGTACCTTCCTCTTACTAGTAGTCTTGTTTTATAGGCCGGCTCACGTTTCAGCTTCGACGAAGTTCCAAAATTAAAAGAGCGAAATAAAATCTGAACCGGCTCCAAAAAAAAAAAAAAAAAAAATTAAAATAAAATGAAATAGGTTTAAAAACAAACTGCGTTGAAAATAAATTTAAAAAAATCTTCTATACCCTTAATAGAACATTTGAAACTTATTTTGTTTTTATCGGTAGCAAATTTTAAATGAATTACGAATACACGAGATAAGGATAACAAAATTAAGAGTGCAAGAGGCAACGAAATTTTGGAAATTAGAAAATTTGTTTGAATTTGTCCCCTACTTCCAAAAAATAAGTTTCATAGATTGCATTATGGGTTACCAGAAAAGTAATTTTTCTCTTTTTAGTCCAATTTATTCTTTAAATTTATTTTACTTCATACTTTTTTAGAGTTGGTTCAATTAAAAAAAAAGTCTTTATTTACGATTATTCAACATATAAATTTAAAGTTCGTGTGAGAGAATACGGAATGGAATGGAATGGAATTTTGTAGCGTATGAAAAATGTCGTGTCTCACCAACATTCAAACCTAAGACGGATAAAAGGCTGATCAAAATTGTTTCCATCAATACAAAAAGAACATTTAAAATATGAAAGTGATATGCTCGTAGGGTAACATTTTTATACGTGAACCAAGATAAATAGAGTATTAATTTTTTTTTAAATCTGGGAAATGGTAGAAATCATGTTATAATTCAAATGTATAGCCAAATCGAAATGCTATAATCCATTTATAAAAAAACAAATAGAAAAAATTATAAAACGTTTTGTAGCATATTTAATTTTCTGAATTCCAAGGAGTGCAAGAACTTTGAGAATCTCTCCTTTAACAGACAACTTCAATTCTATACACGGTTCAAACTTTCATTCGAGATGGTGTGCATGTTTTGGAACGTTTTATTATTTTTTTTTTTTGTTCCAACTGTGTGTTCATCTTTTTGGATATATTAAAAATCAAAACAGTACAGTATGGAATTCTAAAAATCCTAGCATTTATCATGAAAGGAAGTCAAAAGATATTCTTAAAAAGTTGGCATTCGGTGCACGATTTCGCGACAAAGAATGATAGGATTCTTATTTTTACAGAAACATTACCTAAACGTTATTTCGATTTAAAAATAACATTTAATAAAAAAAAATAACGTTAAACAGTATTATTAATTTAGGTTGATTAGTCACAGCCCACCGGGCTGGTCTAGTGGTAAACGTGACATCCCAAATCAGCTGATTTCGAAGACGAGAGTACTAAGCTTCAAATCCTAGTAAAGGTACTTTTATGCTTTATATTTTGTGCTAAATACTTTTAAATGGATTTGAATACCAGATCGTGTTCTTTGGTGGTTGGGTTTCAATTAACCACATTTCTCAGGAGTGGTCGACCTGAGTCTGTACAAGACTACACTTCATTTACATTCATACATATCATCCTCATTCATCCTCTGAAGTAATACCGTTAAAAAAGAGAAAAAAAGAGGTTGATTAGTCACAAAAATTGTTATTTTAGAGTTAATTCATCAACCGATCTGTACACAAAAATGTTAACATTTAGATCATGTTGTTCGAAGTTATTACATCACAGGTCTTAAACCTTTTTTCATTCTCATGCCAATATTTGTAGCCTGCAATGGCTTAAAGGATACAATTCAAAACAAACAATATTTTAATCAAATATATAAATATTTAATTTCATTTACAGGTCTATATTGCCAAAACCTCAGCAAAAAAGGCCGTATTATAGAATATAGTAAGTAAATTACGGAAGATTTTCTGAATTTTTTTAATTTTTTATGTGATTGTATTTCAATTCTTTTCTTGTGTAGTAATTCATTTATTAACAGTTACGTAATTAAAATTTTTTCAAAAGAAAACTGAGAGACCCCATTTGGTTTAAAAAATTCTTAAACTGTTATAGCAGCCCAGTGTACATAGCCTGTCGTTTGGAAAGCAGCAAACCAACTTTTTTCCTCACAAAATTATGACAATTTTTTAGTAAGAATATTGTTTGATGTACATAGCAAAATTGTTTTTTTCTGCTATATACAGATCTGCAAATATACAGTTGATATATTTTACAGATATATTTTATACATCAGTTATTTAGAAATGAGTTTATATGTACATTAAATTGAGCTAGATATTTTATTCCCCGATTTCTTCATTGTAGTCAGTTGACAACTACACAACTCACAAAGTATAAACTTACTTTTCAGATTGTCTGTTAAATTATTTTCTTGATAACTAAATGAAAGAAATATAAAAAAATTACTGTAGATAAAAATCTAACATTTATTCCCAAATAATAAATTACTTTGACAAAAAATATAAAAGTAAAAAGAACAAATTTAAAAAAGTAAAGAAATGAGTACGTTACGCTGAACAACGGTGTAAGGGAAAGCATTAGGCCAATATTATACAGTGCATCCAAAAGAAAGATAAAAGAAAAATTCCTTCCCTAAAGCAGAATTGAAAGGATACGCTTCTGTCTCATTACAGAACAGAAAACTCCAACGGATTTAACGAACCGAATTTGTTGCTCTCAATTCATGGTACATAATGACAGAAAACTCCTTGAAAAGTATAACACTTTTTTTGAGTCTTTCATTAGAAATGTAATTACAAGAAATAAAATAAACAAATCAACAAAGTTTTAAACTTTTAAATTTGCAAATAACGTTTTAATTTATTTTTATATTACGTTCTTTTTATATCAATAAACTGTAATGATTTCAGATCGTTTTACGATCTATGTAAATTAATACAACTTAAAAAAATATATATAAATATATCATTTTCAAGGAAGAAACTGAATGGTAATATATCTTCAATGGTATGACATCCAATAAACAAATAAATAAACGAAGGAATAAACATACTAAATAATTAAGTATTTATAAATAAATAATATAATAGTCTTTTACTTTGAATGCGAGTGAATATTTGCAATAATAAGCTACACTTGGTCCAGTGGTGTTGAAAAATAGTGAAATCAAAACCTTCAACCAAAAAAAGCCAATTGATTTTCAAAACAGTCATCATTTTTTTTTTTTTTTTTTTTTTTTGTCTCCTGGCCTTTTTCTGGTTTCATGGCGGTCTCCCACATTCCCCCGCCCGCGCCCGGCCTTTCCTTTCCTTTT
>JAAAKQ030244516.1:0-11040 GCA_010016005.3 Zanna intricata | reverse complement strand
AAGAATTTTGTTATTTGGGAAGTAGAATTATAAAGATGGACGAAGCAGGAGCGATATAAAATGCCGAATAGCACAGGTGAAAGAAGTTTTCAGCCAGAAATATAATTTGCTTACATCAAAAATTAATTTAAATATCAGGAAAACATTTCTGAAAGTATATGTTTGGACCATAGCTTTACACAGAAGTGAAACTTGGACGATCGGAGTACCTGAGAAGAAAAGATAGAAGCTTTTGAAATGTGGTGTTACAAGAGAATGTTAAAAATCAGATGGGTGTATAAAGTTACAAATGAGGAGTTTCTGCAGCAAATCAATGAAAAAAGAAGCATTTGGAAAAATATAGTGAAAAGAAGAGACAGACTTATAGGGCACATAAAAAGGCATCCTGGAATAGTCACTTTGTTATTGGAAGGACAGGTAGATGGGAAAAATTGTGCAGGCAGGCAACGATTGGAATATGTAAAACAAACTGTTAGGGATGCAGGATGTAGGAGTGGTTTATTATTAAATTTTACAAAAAGGGGATTATGAATCACATTTGATTTATCTAAAATGCACAAGCTTTCAAAATAAACTTTAGTAAACCAGGGAACCAACCAAAGTTTTTTCTAAAGGAAATTTTCATAATGCCTTTTGATTATGGTAAATTTTTTTAGACTTCATACAGAAAAAACTTAAATTTATCTTATAATTATAAATAAATACCATTAATTTCCAAAAATAAAACAAATCGGTAGAGTTATAATGTACCAAAATATGGTAAAAAAAGATTAAATTTAACTAAACATGGATAACTAAAAAAAAGTATCTTAAAAAAAAGATTATTCTGAGAAAACATTCAAACTTACAGGAAAATAAAATGATAGTAGTTCAAGAAATAACTACATATCTCCTTAACATTTTTATGTTAATATTTATAATAACTGTTTTTTTACAAAGAATCAATTTAAAGTAAAAAAATATTAAAATAAAAACTTACACGTCCATCACTTTTCCAGTAAATAAAGAATCCATATTCATCAACTTTGAATAAGCAACCAGGTTCAACATCACTAGAGTCTTTTTCTTCATTCCAACGATCAAATACACATCCCTGCAACAGTGGCTCAGGTACGGGGATGTGCCAATTAAACTCAAACTTTTTTGTCATACTGACCCCTCAACTGTAAAAGAAAGAATAAAAAATCAACAAAAAAAAATCCAAAAGTATAAATTTTATACTAGTGATTATACATCAAATTTTTTTGTCATCAATCAGTGATTTAATATATTTTTCCATTCCTTTCTATTCTATTACAAACATTTATTTAGAATCACTATATTTTCCATCACTAATTCAACTTCAATAATAAACTAAAATAGTTGATGGTTTGAATTATTACCATTTTAGACTTAGAAACACAAACCAGTTTTATTATTTGTATTTATTTTTTTTTTTTTTTTTGCTGTATGGTTTAATTAAATAATAACAATTAAGGTTACAAAAGATAACACAACAGCAACTAGTTTTATCTGATGCATTCCCTTAAATACTGTTTCCTAAAATATGTTTTTTACAGCTTCTTCTACAATTTTTAACAAAGTGTTGAAAATAAATTAAAATATTGAAAATAAAATGTATTAAACAGTAATGTTGAAATGATAATTAATAATCTATAAATAAAAGTAATAGTGTAAACTCAGAGCATCAAAGAAGTTAATTTAATTCTGTTTAAATTTTAAAGAAATAACTAAATTAATCTATAATTATAATTACGTATTTAACGTTTCATTATCATCATGAAACAAATCCTCTGTGCCACTGTCACCTCAATTCTCCATTATTCCCAGTTAAACTTTTAAAACCTGAAAGTTCCCATTTCTTTTTAGATAATCTATAATTTTTACCCTCTTTTTGATCCCTTTTTTTGCATTTCTACTATAACCTTTTAGAAATGTTTAATAGTATCAAATAGTAACAAAAAATTACAAAATGAGACAAGTAAATTATGATGAGATGTAAATTACAAATATAAACATTTTTTTTTATAAAATAAAGATTAAAAAAATAATTAGAAATTGATTCAGCATATTAATTTTAAATAACATTAATTAATAGGTTTTCTTTCTTTCTTTAAATTATACCCACCACAGAAATGTAATTTAAATAAATTAATATTATTTATTATTCATCAAAGTTTAAAAAGCTCGGTTGGTAAGCTCAGATGGATTGCTGGTGACTCAGCTTCTTGCTACCAATGGCATCCTTTCCCAATATGTTATCCTCCCACTGTACGATTAGTAGTGCCAGCAATACTTCAGATACCACAGATAGAATTATTACACAGCAATGTGTTTATGCTTTCTAATCTTTGATGAGTAGTAATATCATGATATAAAGATATAATTGTGATTTTAATACAAGTGTAAAACAAAAATAAATACAAAATAATAAATAAATTAGATAAAAACTGGAATATAAATTTTAATAATTCTAAAATCACTTTAAGCAAAATTCTTAAAAAAGTTTTATAGTATTTGTCAGAATAGTAATACATCAAGACAAAAATATCAGGCTTACTATGCAATTTTATTGTTACAAAAAAAAGAGATATAAAGCAAATAAAAACCTTACATCTCAGATAGGATTATTTTAATCCTGTCACACTTCATGTTAATAATTACTTTATTTATGATAAATTCCCATTATGATGGGAAATATTAAAATACATATAAATCTACAAAATCTTAAATCCAATTTTCATTTTAAAAAATAGTTACAAGTTATAATAATTCACTAGGGACATGACAACTTAATGTATTCAGCAGGCATTTTATAGTAAACAGGCATTTGTAAAAAAAATCTTTCCTCACAAATATTAATGTGCAAATCAAGTGAAAAATAGTTTATTTGTAATTTCAGCAGAATTGTGAAAAAAGGGAGAACAATCATTTGTAAAATTATTTTTTAGATATATGTATTAAAATATTAATTTAAAAAAACAAATATTAACCTAACCTAATATTTTCTAAATAATGTCTGTATAGTCTACACACTACATTATAAATCATAACAAAAAAAACCTATTTTAAGAAAATTAAAAAGTGTAATGAGCTGTATTTACATACATAATTTTATGTGTAAGCATGCACAAATTTCAATTACATAAGTATATATTCATTAACTGAGATACTGTAAATAATATGCTTGCCAATACATAAAACTATTCCAATATGTAAGCAAATAAAACAACAGATATATTACTGATTAATCACTGCTAATAATATAATCTCACGGAAAATTTAATAGAAGTAAGTTAATATACAAAATTTATCAACATTAAATAAATGAGATAGATAATTCAAATGATTTCTAAATCAATTATTTAAAAATTAATGTAAAAATCAGTCATCACACTTATAATCAAGATCACATTATTAACTAAAAATAATCCTCTGATCAATATTTTGAAATAAATAAAACTAAAAATACACATAATACAAAAATAATAGAATCACAGACCAGTTAGTTGACACAACAGGTACTTTCACATAAAACGTTAGTGTTGTTTTGCAAAATTGAGATGAATAAATTCATTCACTCAAGAATGAAATTCAACGGCAGATAAAATTATGTACACATATTACAAATCGTAAAATTACAAATGCAAATAAAAAATCTGTTTAATAATAAATTTGAACTACATATCCTTTTAACCTATCGATTTTTAAGAATCACACTTTAGTAGAAAAAGGTTACATATTCAACGTATATTAAGTTTTTAACAATTATAATAATACATTTAAGAAACATTCGTTTAATTTCCATGTTATATAATATTTCGTATCGCAAGCGACTGAAAATTCCATTTACTTTAAGTTCATGGCCTATACCACTGTCAAATCTAGAGGCCTGGCTACGGTCAATATAATAATACAAATAAGACCATAAAAAACAGTTACTTACGTTCTCAGTAAATATCGGAGAATTTTTTTACACACTATAATAACAACAAACACAAATCCATTTTGTTATAAACAAAATTTATTTATAAATAAAAAACATAGAACTGTCACTTTTGTTGACAACATACCGTGCTTGCGCACTGTGAAATTTACCTTCAAGACCACAAACCGCTGCTATCAAAATTCCTACTTTATTCATTAACTGTCCCATTACTATTTAAATAAAATTAAATAGTGTTATTGATTACTATTCGTTCTAAATTTTAATCGAAGTAATTTAGATAAAGCCAATTCAACGTATAATCAACCTGTTTAATATAAAAATAATAAATAAAAGCGGGATTTTTAAAATATACATTAGCGGGCTTTTTTAAATCTACATTGAAATAATATCAAGATAAACGTAACAAATAACGAAAAGTTACTACCAACTAACTAACTAACTTATTCTCAATTAGTTCTCAACATTTAATTAGTAAAATTTATGGTATTTAAATGCTGTTATCTATCTCTACTTGCCAAGACCAGTGCTCATAGGACTAGTACAAAAGATATGTCATTAATAATTAATAAATAATAGTTAATAATTTTGGTATGTATTAAGAAAGTACTATTAATTATTAAATAATTTTGTAAAAATAGACAAAAAAAAGTAATATCATTACAAAAATAAAAAATTATCTTCAACAGGACAATTATCTTAACAGAACAATTATCTGCAATAAATACAACATAGAGGTTGTATAGATAAAAATAATTTAGAAAAAAATTTTCTATATATGAAATATTATTATGTATACCATTTCAAAATGATTTAATGATTGCACATGATTTAAATACAGCATAAAAATTAATATTTTAGCTGATACATTTTTTTTAACACTACCTAATGGCCAAGAATGAGAACCATTCTATAATACTTCTGTACAAAGGAGTCTAAGTTTCAAGAAAAAAGCATTTTAATAAATTCAATCATAGCAGAAAACATGTTTGATCATTATGAAACAAAATAAAAATGTGATCTCCTAAATGTTTTATTATTATAAATACTAGACTGCAATGGAATTTACTCTTCATTTACTAAACATAAAAAAAACCTAAATGTTTTTTGTGAGATTCAAACTTTAACTTTGGAAGAATTTAAATATATTACAATCTTTTTAATTTAATTATGTTTAATTTTGAAATTCACTTTTCTTTATAACTTTTTGCACGAGGATGATTTTTTGTTTAAAAAAATTAAACATATTAATTTATTTTGTTTAAAAAAGCAAATTTCAGAAAAACACATAAGAGTTCAGGAGAAAAGTACAATTAGTTTATGACATTAATAATTCCCTCTATTTTATTAAGTTTTTATAAATAATTTAAAGGAAACATATTTGTTTCAGTTCAAGGAAATGTTATCCTTTAAATAAATCACAAAATAATTATATTTTATCATAGGAAACATTATGAAAAGTTTATGTAATACAGTAGAATTAAATAGTTTTAAGAAATTAAAAGTAAGATTAGTTCTTTTTTTAAACAAAAAAATGTTTTCATTCTATGGAAACACTCATTTAATTTCTTGATATGAATTAATTTTAAAAGTATGAATAGATAAATCTTATTATAAAATTCTGTTTTAAGATTTAGCATAACATCCAACTAAAGATCAATACACAGTCACTGAGAATAATAAAGTGAAAGATTATGTCAAAAATTTCACTTCTGTACTGTTAATTATTTTGTGTTCTTACCTTGTTAGTTTGTTTTATCATATTTACCTTGTCATTTTCAATAGAATGAAACACTCTCAACTTTGATGATAGTATTGCTATTAAATAAATAATAGCAAAATAATATTAATATTAAAAAATATAATAATATTAAAATGTTAATAATAACATAATAAATAAGCGGTAGCAATATTGGTTTTTTTAGAAGATAAATTCCTGTGGCAATATCAACTCAACTAGGTCTACTACAGACTCAAATAATTTTAGTTTGATTTTTTAGCACTTTGATTTTGATATTCTAGTCTAAAAATATAATAATACATCTTAGGGTTCCTCAAACATTTTTAATGGATTTACAGCACATAAAATTGTCAAAATTTAGTAAATAAAACACTTATCGATCTGTTTATTAATGTGACACCTATCCTACAAAAAAAGTAAATTATTCCTATAAAAAAGTAATACTTCCCTCTACCAAAAGAAACAATTGAATTTTTTTTTCCACATAACAAGGTTGTTCAATAAAACTCCAGTTTTTTTAAAAGAACTTCAAATTTAAAAACAAAAGAAAAGAATGTTATGGATTATTATATTTCTTTTTAATTAATAAACTAATGTCTTCTATATTGTTAACTAATTTTTAGTAAAATTCTTGATGTAATTTAAACAAGTTTTTTCCTTTAGCATTAACCTGAAAGATTTTTAATTTGTAATTTTATCTGACTATTCTAGAACTATGATCAGTCAACTGTAATTCTTCCAGGGCTAGCCCTAGGTGGTAGGCAAGGTAGGCTGAAGATTGCCTATGACAGCAAAATTTAGTAGTGGCAAAACTATCTGAACAACAGCACAAAAAAATAAACACAATCCACAAAATATATTTGAATCTAGAAAATAATATTATTTACTATTATTAGTACAATAAAATTATTATTGTACTAGCTTTGTCTATTGTTTTAAAAGTAGATAACTCTGAAAATTGTAGGTACAGTTTTAGTTTGTAAGTTTGTTGTCGTAAGCTTGTTAAAAATGTAAATTTTGTTTTTCAATAGAACAATTTTTTATAAGTTATCTTAATTCAATTATATGTTATTTTTCTGGTTATCATGGATATTTTAATTCTATTCTGTTATTTTTTAAAAATATTGTCTGAAGATTGGGGGTGGCATTTTTTGGGTTTGCCTACAGCAGTAAAAATGCTAGGGCTGGCCCTGAATGATTTTTCCTGATTAACTTCATTGCTTTTCGATTTGTTGTCATGTTATCCAACTTGAATAAAAACACAACAAACATTTCCTTAAAAGATAAAGAAAGCAAGCTTGTTAAATAATGAATTTTGACAACTTGATCTTTGCTTATAGCATCTATGTATTCTTGTATTTCTTAAAATTCAATCTAAAAATTTAAAAGTTTCATTATTGCATTTTAATATTCTAGATACCAATCAACTTGAATAAAATTGCTTTAAAATCAAATCATTTTATAATTTTAAATTCATGTAAGTTTGCAGTGCAAATTTGTCACAGTTAAAAATTTAATTAATTTTAACAACTATAGTTTAACATCCAATTAGTCACATTTATTTTTTGAATGGTTAGTCAATTAACCAACTATTATAAGTAATAATGTAAATAATCACTTGAAACTATTCTTGATTCCTTTCTGTTCAATGATAATCCTTTAACCTCATTGTGTAATGCATCTTCAGTAATCTTTTTTTATAAATTCTAGTCTTGTCTTTGGTCTTCACTACCAAATGTATTAATTTTGAATATCTTAACATTTGGTTTTTGAATCTTTGTTGTTTCTATGTGATTCCTCCACAAACTCTTTTTCCTATTGTTCTGAAAATTTCTTCATTCTTTATCTACTAACCTAATTTTACACATTCTCATATATTTTGTAGGCTTCTATTACCTTTCTTTCATTACTATAAAGTGCTATAGATATTTTAAGGTAGCTTTCAAAATTTAGTTCTTTCTTTGATGTATGTAGCTAGCGAACTGCATGGAATCTCTTCTTACTTATGGCAATCTGTTTTTTTAGTGAATTTTCAAAGAATTTGTAAATTGCTACTGTGTTCAATCATGTTTATATACATATGAATATATTAAAGTTTTTTGTCTACTGTACTGTATGCAAATCAGCAACTTACTACATGATCCCAGCAACTTACTTTAAAATTGGTTAGTATTTTAAAGTAAATTGCTGGGATAATATAAACCTATTAGTTATAGAAACTACTGATTTCAAAGCAAATCCGGTTCTCAGAAACCAGATTTAGAGCCAAAAAATATTGGGTATTTGGTATATTTTTACATTTTATCATTCTACTGGGTGCAATTTTTAACCAATTTTGATGAGACTTGGTAGGATAATGTAAACCTAGTAGAAATAGAACACTATTGATTTTCAACCAAAATTTCAACAACCAGAATTAGAGGTAAAACTGGTTTTTGGGTATGTTTTCAAGGTAAACTACCAAAAATCTGTCCTTTTGATGCATTTACTGCAACAGAGTTTCTTTTTATCTACCTTACTTCATTCATAACTAAAGCATGTAGCATAATTCTGTATAATCAGATACCATGTTCACTAATCTTATCGTTTAATTTCTTATTGTCCTTCGTTTGGTCATATTTTATTACAATTGCTGATGAGAGATGATTTTTGAAGCAAGTGAAAAATGTAATCAATTTTTTTATTTTAGAGATCTTCAAATAGGTTACATGATGAGTCTGTAGCTTCTTACATCCATGGATGGTCAGGCAAAGAGATATTATTAATTATAATTCATCCATCAGAATTATAACTGGGAAATAGTATCAAGAATCTGATCATGTTCAAACAAGTGAACCAGTTCAAATTTAAATAATCTAATTTCTGCACAGGAAAGAAAGTGGTAACTATTTGTGTGATTCTTGTCATGAGAGAAACTGATAAACCATAAGTAAAAATTCTACTAACTGTGACTAACTTCAGTTGCTTTTTCGTTATTCAGATTTAAGGAGTTTATTTGTAATTAAGAACGAGGGAAATGTATGATAGTGTATCTGCGATTGCTATTATCTTTGATCTGACAACCATTAATTTGAAATTTTTAGGTCTAATTAAATAGATCCCCCAAAACTTTTTTTAAACCATAAAAAAAGGCTTAATTTATTAATTTTGGTTGATTGTTTATAAGAGAAGGCGCTTTAATTTCTAAAATAATTTGAGAATGATTATTAACATTTCATTATAATTAACCTTTACTTAATAAAGTGTTTAACGTTTGTATTAGCATTCTGTATTCATATAATGACGTTTAAAGTTTAATACTGTGGTATTGTGTTCTTGCTCTTTTTCTGTTTAATTAGTTTTTAATATGACCTTATTGATAATAGTTTTGAAAGTAACTTAGTATCATCTTTTCTTGAAAATATTGTTAATTTAAAAGAATGTTGGTTAATATATATTAGTAATACATTTCTTTCTCTAGTAATGTATTTTTTACATTATTCAGTATTTCATTTAACATGTCTAATATAAATAGGATTATTACTGTTATTAAATACTTTTTGTAGGTATCTTATTCTGTTCAGTTCATTGTAACTCTCATCCGACAAGATTACTTATTACATTAGTCAATAAAGCATATGTAAAAAAGCTTAATTTTATACTCAGTTGGGTGATGAGTTGTAAACAAAAAAAGTGAATAAGTTGCAGTAAGTTTTACAAATATTTACTTAAAGATATTTATTGCATATGTAGTCTGTAACGAACTGTATTTCACAATACTTGGTAAATACTCTTTATTCAAAATTCATACACAGCAGTATTTAAATTCTGTTTTCTGTAGTGAATAACAGATAGTCTCATAGTCTCTGATAGGAAACTATATATTTCAAATTTGTTTTATATGGAATATCATAAAATAATACAGATGATGTCATGATAATCGCAAAGTACTAGTTGTATACAAATTCCTGTGTTGTATACAATCTAGAGAAATGGAACATTTTCATAAACTCTCCATGTAAGAATTTCACCAGTCACCTCATTGTTATGCTTGGTTAAAATAAAGTAGGATATAGAAACATTAAACATCCACTGCACAAAATTATTATTGAACATAATAAAAACAATGGGAAATCAAATAATTAGTATAAAAAAAAAAATTGTGACGAAAATCATTATCTATTTCATAACAAAAATTAGCAGTAGATACATTCTTTTATATCATAATTATATTTAAGGCATAATTAATTTTACCTTAACATTAAAATTATTACATTACCAAATTTTTTTAAAAGTAATTATCTCTACAAAAAAAAAAAACAAATAATACATCTTATTAATCACATTTTGTAGTTACTGAAAAAATTGTTAAGTCATCATAAATTACAAATCATATAAAATATAACACTGAGAAAATTTTATAAAATAATATGTAAAAACAATAATTTTACATGAATATCTAATTAAACATTTTCTCAAGATTTACATATTTTATAAATAATTGCATTTGTGTAAGTGCACATGTAGGTATAAAAGATAGATTAAAAAATTGTTAGAATCAAAATGCAAATCTTATATATAAATGCAAAGGTTTATAGAATTGTATTTCTTTACGATAGCATCACATGAGAATCAATCAAGAAGATTGATTACAAATTTTTAGGATACACTTGTGTTATCTCAGAAAGGGTTTAAAGCCATAGATCAAGATCCTAGTCCCCTTGGGGGTTAACATGTTAAAGCTATTCATTAAAGAAACAAAATTTAATCCTTAATTTATAATAAGAAATATAATGAATTAAAATAACTAATTGTTTTTTCTTCATCATATACCTGTAAAATATTTAATATTCTCATAACGATAATGAAAGCATCAGGGGTTCTGGGGACGGAGCCTTGACTAGCTAGTATTTATGTAAAATTACTGGGATCAGTAGGAAATTTTAAATATTTAACTAGATCCTTTCAAAACGAGAGCTAAAATCCAGTAATTCCTTTAATGCAATAGAGT
Organism: Zanna intricata; assembly: GCA_010016005.3. NCBI lineage: Eukaryota > Metazoa > Arthropoda > Insecta > Hemiptera > Fulgoridae > Zanna > Zanna intricata. The sequence goes on along the minus strand of JAAAKQ030244516.1, from coordinate 363 downwards.
AACTCCATTCTTCTTTCTTCCAATAACTCACAGATTAAAAAGTAAACTGCACTAATAAAAGAAATTGAAACTAAAGTTCAGGTACAAACAATAAAATACATTTTTATACAACCCACAAGCAATGTGGGAAGTCGATTTTCTAACTCACTTACTAGCATTTTTAACAGTGATCAGGAATTCTTTCAATTTCATGCCAATGAATCTGGTACTGATTACAGTTCAATATAGTGAATGACTGATCAGGCTTATTTATAAGCATCGGGTTATTTATAACTCATCAGGCTGCTCTAGTGGTTAATGCTACATCGCAAATCAGCTGATTTCGAAGTCGAGAGTTCTAAGGTTCAAATCCTAGTAAAGGTA
>JAAAKQ030244505.1:0-11041 GCA_010016005.3 Zanna intricata | reverse complement strand
AAAATTGTACATATTTTGCCAATAAAAAATTTTCTGAGGTCAGTCCGGTTACTTATTATACAAACCCTGTATGTCCACATGAGATTTTTTTTTAGCGAAAAAAAAAATATAGAAAATTATCTATTTTAAATAAATTAATAGGCTTAATAACTAACCAGTGTCATTCATATTTAACGTTCAAGGCTTATAAACAGCTCAATTACAGAAGTTAATTGTTTTTTAAAATTGTCTCTCCCAAATATTTATAGATTAATTATTTATGAAAAAAACAAAAATATCATTCATTGTATTTAAAGTAAGCTTAATACCAGGAAGAAAATAAATTAATAAAAATACGAAATCTCCTTCCCTGAATCGACCTTAATTCGATCGATATACATGAACGAATAAAATACATACGACGTTTCGTATTTACATATAACCTAAACAACGACGAAGAATAAGCATGAAAAAAAAAGAAGCAAATAGAGAAATAAATCTTTGATAGGCTGACATTTCCGCTAAAATAGTAAATAACAACAACCACGCAATATTTATAGTCAACTTATACAATTTCATTTATTTGTAAAACCGGCAATAATAAGAAACAGGCTACCTAGCCGCATAAATACAAATAAATGTAATACAATATTTAAATAAAGTATTAAATATAAAAATTTACTGCGTTTCTAATAATTTATACGTCACTGTCGCATGTTGTAAATGAGATGTGATACTATGAAAAACTATATCCGACCGAGCTGAAAGATAGGCTTATAGCCTTCTCCTTACACGATATATACTTATATTTTAAGGCTTCCTTTTATTTTAAAGCGATCAAATATATTAGCACTATAATAATATAACCAGTTAAATCGAATTCATTCACGCTTGAATATAATTTATGCCGAAATAACTACAGTACGTTCCTTCGGGGGAGGATTTCTTAATACGTTCCCAGACTCTGAAGTCTATAAATTCTCTTTCAAATGAAAAGATTTTCTTCCTCATTTTATTTTATTTTCTGATATATAAAAAAAAATTTCAAGTCATTTTCAGCAAATTCTTAACAAATAAAAAAAAAAATCTCTTTCGGAATGCCGGAAAGTGGAGGGAGGTAGATTTCATCAGTAGAGGATTAAAAGCAGGAGGATAAAAAAAATGTCCACATTAAAGTGAATAAAAACTACAAATTAATTCAATACAATATTTGCAAGTGAAAAAAGTTTCACATGTTTAACATATAACAAGCAGCCACCTTCTTACAATTCCAATAACATTTTGGTCATCCCTTATCATAAATAAATCATATTAAAAATCCTAATAAACATTTATTGTAAATGTTTTTTTACAATCAGAGGTTGATAATTATTAATAAATTAATATATTTGAATTAAAACAAAAGTAAAAAAAAAAAAAGAAGGGAAATGAAGTCGGATTCGAACCGATGTGTTACCCTTGTAAGATATTTAATATTTCATTAATTAAAATTTTATTTGGCTACAACCCTGGAACCAATGAAAATAAATACTACTTATGTATCGTTGAAAAGCTCTCAATGACAGACTTATTACTGCAGTCCAAAATCAAAAATAATTTGGAATTTGGACTTCATTTAGGTCCAGTCGATTCCAATCAACAGGGAATGTGTATAATTAGATGTTACAACAGTCCTAAATAAAAAATTTCAAAATTCTACGTAAAGTAAAAAGAAATTGTACGTTTGTCCAATTCCCTTGAACAGAAACAAAGCAGATAAATTCCATTTAGAGGCCATGAAACACACCTTTAGATGAAGTTCTATATTAAGTTTAAAAGTCTTTCTCCAGATGGATCGGGATGAACCAAGGTTTTGGGAGACAAAACTATTGAATAGCTGTAAAAGTTCCCAGGCCTGGATTTAGTACAACCTGATATATAAAATAAAATTCGTAAATAAATAAATAAAAATGATAAATCGATAAAACTGAAAACATTGCCCTAATCAAGAACAAACAAATATAACTGGATTCGTTTAGATATGAAAATATTTACTTAGGAGACGAGCTTATCTATCACAGGTAAGAAAGAGTTTAAAAATGGTTTCTTTGTTTATATATTCCAAGTTTGGAAAAATAAATAAACAGACAGCTACGCGTATTAACAACAATAAAAGTATAAATATAAATAAAACGAGTCTACTTAGTTATATTAATCAGCGACCATGAACTTGAAATTGGATGAAATTGAATTATAAAAGATGACAAAAGGTATCCGTTTAAAAAGCTAAACGACGAGATAATAAAATAATAATAATAATAATGATGAAGCCGACTATATTGATGACAAATAAGACTGTTGAGGGCGATGTCATGCAATGGATACATATATATAGAGAAAGAAAATTGCTACAAATAGGCCTATGTAGATTAAGAACAGACCACCGCTAGATCGGGCGGGAATTTTATCGGATTGGACGGACAAGTCGGTCAAAGAGAACACAATCATATGATTAGTCGTAACAAATGAATATAAAAGGATACAAATTGAATTGAAATACAAAAGGATTTGAACACAAAGCAGCAACGATGATGAATTTAACAGCTCAATAGAACGAACAGTACTGAACTATCAATGAGACCTTTTTAATATATATTAAGTTTCTAAGTGTTACAAAGAACGTATCGATGTATTATAAACAGTTGTAAATAATAGTTTTTCATAACATCTCGATTCGGTTCCACATAAATTATCATTACAAATAACGGGACAATACATATTACTCTTTTTTTTTTCAGTTTAGTCTCCGGAACCCCGTAACATATTAGTTCAAAGGATGAATATGTATAAATCTAATTATACATATAAATCGAAGTATAGTCTTGTTTAGTCTTAATTCGACCACTTCTGAGAAGTGTAGTTAATTGAAAAGCAACTACGAAAGAACACCAGTATCCACGATCTAGTAATCAAATTTATATAAAAGTAACTGCCTTTACTAGGATTTAAGCTGTAAAACTCAATAACAGTTCAAATAACTCAATAACAGTTCTTTGAAATCAGCTGAATTGCGATAAAGAATTAAAGACTAACTGGCACGGTGGGCACAATACATATTACTACCACATTTACATTAAAAATATTATTTATTTCATATATATATATAAAATTTTATTTTTATATTTTATAATTTTTATATATATATTTTATATATTTTGTTTCTATTAGATGGTTTGCTTATATTTTAAAAGAGAAAGAAATCGCCGCTTTATTTTTTCATCAACTACGTTTATCTCCCTTGAATATTTTAATCAGTCTTCTTGGTGAAATTTTCTAAAATCCTCTTATTTGTACGGAAGTGAGGATTAATTATGAAACCAAAATTTATCAGAGTAGTATTTCGTCCATTTAGATACAATACAGATCTTGTCGGTTGACACATTGGAAGCTCTATCATCAAATCTTAATACGCGCTACAAATCCTAATATGTTCAGCAGGATTAGATTTACACCAATAGAACACAAAAAAAAATATAAATAAATAAACATCAGAATGAAGGAAGAAATTAAGTAAAAAAGAATTAATAAAAAAAAATAATCTGATGTAGACACTACATGACTTACTAGTACGTCTATTTAATTACATGTATACATTTATATATATATATGAAAAGAATATAAAATTTTATTTCATAAATAACCTGATTTTTTTTTTAATAAAAAAAAAAATTAAAATTAAAAGAAATTTACAATCAGAAGTTAATAATTATTTAATAAATCAATATATTAAAAAAAAAAAAAAAGTTAAAAGAAGATAAAGTCTGATTCGAACCGATGCGATGTACCTTGCCCTTTTAAGATCCAAATATTTCATTAATTAAAATTTCATTTGGCTATTACTCGTATAATATTATCAGACGTTTTTCGGTTTAAAACAAAAAATTAACTGTGAAAGACAGTAAATGACCGCCAATTTTTTACCGCCAGGATTGTCATAAATCGTAGCTTTTTTTTTTTATGTCGAAGATTTTGTTTACAAATGGCCTTTAAAATTTTGTGTCACGATTCTGTTATTCTCATGTAAAATAATTTAACTTGTACCTCACAGATGTTTAGGAATACGGTGTTCTCATACCAAAACGTAGATCCTTTCAGAGTGGAAGCATTTGCTAAATAATAGTTTTTTTTTTAGTTTTTTGTTTTTTTTTTTTAACTATGAAAAATTTATTTTAGTCCGTCATACTTTGAGCACATGTATATCTCCTTTTTTTTATATTTAAGTAATATGGTTTATCTCCACGATCTATTTGCCAAAACGAGTGTTTTTCAATGGAAAAATGGTAAACTTTAATACTCGGAAGGGAATTAAAATTTATACGTAGTTCAAGTTACAAAAATACTAAGGTGATATAAAAATATTCAAATTTATTTTAACGGATCAGTTTTCCATTTCCAATATCTAAAACGTTAACAGACCATGAAATACATAAATCAAATAAATACAAATATATTAAAAGAAAACGAAGGATAAAATATAATAAAATTTAGAAAGCACGAAAAAACATTACATTATTAATTTAAAGAAAACATAATGAAATAAATCGGCCACTAAACTAACAATCAATGTTTAAAAAAGAAAAGAAAAAAAAAACCAAAAAGTAAACTGATATCCTAAGGGTGTAACTTGCTTACCATGATAAAAGATGCCAGTAAAATCTAAATGCAAACAAGAATATATCTTAACAGTTTGAAGGTAAGGTAAGAAAGGAAGAAGAGAAAAAAGGTAAAAAAAAAAAAAAAAAAAATAACAGAGGGAGGATAACAAACCAGATACAAAAAAAAAATACAACGAAACACAGCAGCAGGAGTAAGAACAGCGGTGACCTTCCGATGACCTTCAAAGAATAGTGTAGAGTAGTTACGTACAGAACGGTGATTATTATCTTCCCCAGCTGTACTCGCTCACTCGCTGCTACTCTAGACATGACAAGACAAACATAACAATAAAAGCCTACAGATCAGCGAAAGAAAGCCTACCAATAAAAATACGAAGAACAGCGATGTAGGGAATATAATAACAATAAATATATTAATTTCAATTTCACATGACGATAATAGTATTAAGAAAGGAAAAAAAATAGAATCTGAGAAGATACAAAGTTAAAAAGGAACAACACATGTGCTACACAGGGATGCTCTCTTTATTAGTATATTATTACATTTAAATACAATCTTAAAAATTCTGTACACAGTGAAAGAAAGTCTTTATTTTTTTTAAATACATAAAATTATGATCTCTAATAATTTAAACAGAAAATTCGGCCAAGTATATACTCTTCTCATCGGAGGACGAAGTATGACCACAGGCGAAGCTGATTGTAAATCAAAACATAAGGCAATAAAACACAAACTAGAATAAGAAAAAAAAAACACCAAATTTTGTTAGCGTTTATTTTTCGCGGATTCTGTACATATTAAATAATAACACGGCCAAAGAAATCGTAAAGATCCTAAAATCGTTCTTAAGATAACAAAGATATCATGTCGAATTTTCTAAGATGAGGAATAAAGTAATTTTCAGTCGACTTATTTAACGAGCCGAATATAAGAGTTACTCATCAGGACAGACGTCAAGCCGACCATGAAATGAATTAGGTTTTCAGGTTTTAAAGCGACGCCTTCAAATCGTTCACCGTAGGAAGTGGTTGTTGAATGAGCAATATTAATTTCAGTGAAAGCGTCTTAGGTGCTTAACAACAGTCCATTCGATAAAGAGTTGAAACCGACAATGTAAAACAACAAACTGATGCATCCATTCTACCAGGAAAAATGGATCATTTTTGTTTCTCCACAATTGATTTTTTTAAAAATTAACTCATTAAGAAAATAATTGTTATTTTTTTAATAAATTACCTACATATTGACATTGAAAATTAGACGTGTTAGATGTAATATAGCCTATTTAACGAGTACATTCTTTTTCGAAATCCGACAGCAGCCTTTTTCAATTTTTACTCCCAAATCAGTGAGTATTTGTAGAGAAATTACAATATAATCTAAGCAAACATAACCTACGCTCGCTTCGCTCGATAGTCATGGTTAGCGAGCATGTTAAGTTTGGTTAGATTAAATTTATAAGAATGTAATTGTAACATGAGCAGATACCAAAACATAACACGTAACGTGAAAAAAAAAACACTGCAGGAGGAAAATAGAAAAAGCCCATAAAATATATAGAAAGAAAGCGTAATTGGTAACAGATATAAAATAGAAGTAAATAATTAAATAAAACTGAAATAAATAAAAATCCCTTTCGGCACGCCGGAATTTTATTTAATGATAAATTCTCATTAGTGCTAAGTAGGAGAGAAAAATTATTTCCACTATAGTTAAGAAAAACTTCAAATTTACTTAAAACAACAATGGTTGTGTGTGAAAAAAGATTCACATGTTCAGCATACAAGTCCCATCTTCTTACAATTCCAGGAACATTTTGTTATCCCTTGCCGTAAGGGTTAGTCGTATCAAAAATTATTTTAGACTAAAGTTTTAGGTAACGTTTAGAGGACTAACGACCACTTTAAACAGATTCGATACTGTGCCTATTAAGGAATATGATTGTTTTTGTATTCGAAACCCCATTTTTTCCACCCCCTAGACCGATGGTTGGTGATATCAAAAAACTTTACTTTGATAATTTTTAAGTTTGCATTATCCAAAGAATAGTAGCAACTTTAAATCAGTACGATATTTTACTTAATAACAAAATTATAGGATATTTTGTTTTTCGAAAAAGCCCCCCCCCATTAATCCATTTCCACCCCATTAATCTGATTTTGTCCATTAATGAACTCGATCAATATTTTGTATGTAACAATTTGAAAGTTGGCGCAAAATTAGAGCAGTTATCATGTCCACAAGAAAGTGAAGAGGTGAGTGACATATATATATAAATTTTTGAACTGATAATGGTTTTGGGGTCTGGGGTATGTAAAACGCGAAGATTTGTCTAAATTTTCCGCAAGTCGAATCATGGTACCCATTAAAATAGGTAGCTTTCTTATGAAATCTTCCCATTTAAAAGAAATAACATTTTATAATAACATTATGGAACCTAATAACGTCTTACGACATCGATTGTAGAAATGTTTTAACTATTCTGTCTTTTCTACATACATAATTAACAAACAATGCACGCACGCATTAGTATCTACTTACATACAATAATAATAATGTTATTACGTGATAGAAACAATCATAAATGGTATTTTAACAGAGCAATATTAAATTCTTACTTTAGTTCAACGAAAGCATATGTGACCTACCACCGTATTACTAAGGCTCACCACATACCGAACGTACTGTCTAATCGTACGTTTAAAATAAAAAAGAATTTTAATTCCATCGACACAATTTAAATGACCTTAAAAACATATCTATGTAGTTACTCTACTGATAGATAATAATATCGACAGAAATTTTATTAGCCTGCACACACACACACAAAACTCGGCGCCCATAAATTATTAATAGGAAGGAAGATACGATAAATTTTTTTTTGTGTTAGCACTTGGATTTAACAACCGCGTTATCGGGTTCCATTTGACCTTTTGCACTCTTATTCGATGATCTCAGTCCGTGGCCCCAGCTACATATATAAATTACACAAGCTAATAAGGGTCTAGTCAGAGCACAACTAATCATTAAATCGGTAACCGTAAATAATATATTTCGTTATAATATTACACTGTATATTTAAACGAACATAAATTATCTTAAACTTATTTTTCTCTTTAATATTACTGATAATTTAAAACATATTTTTCCATAATAACGTACATATTAAATTAGAGATACTTAAATGAAAGACATAAAAATAGATTAATAAAATAAACAATATTAATATCCTGAATAGAATACTGTCCGACAAGAATAAAATTAAACCTGGATCGAGGATACTCGATGCAGAAGGCGTCAAAGGCGACATTAACCGATTGGGTTTTTAGGTTGTATGTAAGAACTAGGAAAAAAATTACAACAGTGGCTTTTTCTGTAGTTGACGAAAACGTTTAAATAGATTAATAAAATATCCAATATTAATATCCTGAATACTGTTCAACTAGACTAAAATTAAACCTGGATCGGGGATAATCATAACAGTCATAACAGAAGTCGTAAACAAGTATTAAAAACATCAACCGATCGGGTTTTTGGGTTGTAATAACAAGGAAAAATTACAAAAGAGTGGCTTTTTCTGGTTTTAAATTATTTAAATATCCGGAGGAGTTTGGTGAGATGGGGTACTAACTCACTCAGTTTCTCTCTGGGCATGGAAACTATGCGGCATATCTGCATAGATTCGGAAAGAGAGTCCCCTGAATGCGGCTACTGTACTTAAATCGATATACCGGAGCACACAATTTACAAGTGTGCCCAGTGGGAACATATTCGGAAGTACATGGGGTTGGAGTGGCTCACTCCCGACAACACCGAGGACCACATGCTCAGGGGGCAGAAGAAACTGGGAAGAAGTAACCTGGTATCAAAAATAATGACGTCCAAGGAAGCGGAAGACTGATCAGCAACGCTACACGTGACGTGGACAACAGCCCAGGCCGACAGGACAGTTCACCAAACTCAGTAAAAGGAACCGACCGAGGAAGGCGCATACTGTATATTTGTATTTCTATTATGTTTCCTGTTCTGTAAATCTTCTATCATGTTTTTTATGTTTTTTTTTGGTTTTTTTATTTTTTAACCTCCGGAACCACCGTTAAGGTATATCTTCAGATGATGAAGTGAATGAATTGTAGCGTGTGTGAAAAATGCCATGCCTGACCGGGATTCGAACCCGGTTTTTTTTATGTATTGTTGTTATGTTTATTTTCAAATGTGTTACGTATAAGATAGAATGATATCGGGAGGGGGGGGGTTTAAAATTATGAATCTTCCGAGACTGTAATACTGCGCTCTGAGGGTGACTGGATGGTGCAGAGGCACCATGCACATCTGCTGCACATGGACTTGTACGACGTGGAATGTAGGATGCCTAGCAGACGCTATGGTGAAGAAACAACTAGACTTTTGCGGAATCAGAGGGGAAGTGTGGGTTCATGAGGGGGCGAACCGTGGCGATGTGTAGGACTAAGGAGGCAGGCCAATTGCTGAGAATGCCCGGATCTAGAGCACAGACAAAGAGTGTTCTGGATTGGGGTACTTCTGATGACGCATGGGGCCCCCTCGAGGTGTGAGAGAGTCGCGCACTACGGAGGGACGGATGTGTGGAATGCACATTGACCCTCAATAGAGATAGGTGCTAGGGCCGGGAAGGGCAGCTCTCCGGAGGAGAGGCGCAACTCAGAAGCGGGGAGTCGAGGGGTCTCGATGAAACCGGGGAGACCCCAATTGGTGGTCCAGTTTCTAGACCTGTGCTTGGGGGGTAGTAGTTAATCTGCTGCCACGACACTCCACGGCAATGAGTAATGCCTAACGCTGGTATCAATTCTTTTCTATTCTCAGCTAATCTTTTAATATCGAGAAAATAATTCCCACGACCTGTTTCATCAGTTTTAAAAATTTCAATCACTGTGTTGAACAGGTTTACTCTCTAATATTTCTCTATACTAAATTAACTAAACTCTGATGTCAATATAAACGATTGATTACTTAGATTGTTTCTGTATAATATTTTAATACTAATTTCTCAAATCTCGTTTTCGTTATAAGATCAATTGATCTTAAAATGGAATCATGATCCGGTTCTCCGGAACAGAGGTTCCGAAGGCTAAAAAAGAAAAAGAGAGAATAAATGGAATCTAGACAACCGCCTCGGAAGGGTTAGTAGGAGAAAGGATCAAATTAATAGATGAGGTGAGGATCGGAGACTGCAAGGGGACGAATAAAAAAGGCTTGGGACAAGGAAGGATGGAAACATCGGGGGCGTAAGGAACCTATCGTTAGGTAGAACAGCAGATAATGACAGTTTATAATGAAAATAGCTGCTTATACTTTAAACTATCAGCAACCACTTTCAAATAAATATAATGGTAATTTTAATAATTTTTGTTATTTAAAATAACAAAAATACAAATATGTACATACCGATTACTGTATATTAAATTTAAATCTATTGAATATAATATGTTGAAGAGAGGAAAACATAAAAGGAATCAGTTTTTAATATGAAAAAAATCATTGTCTAGTAAATTATAATGATACTTTTTCATGTAAACAAAAATATACAAATAATTAACAACCGATCACAGTATAAAGAATTCCTGATAAAAACAGAAAGTACTTTAAAAACTGATTTTTTTAATTCATAAATATTCATATATATTTTTCTAACGACAGTAAACCAAATGAAGGTCAAAATAAAATTTATGTGTCCATCATATATTAATTAAAAGATCAATTTTTTAAAAAGAAAATATTTTCTTCCTAAAATGAATAATTATAGGATATTAAAGATGAATTCAGACGTCGTCTGACGTTGACCTTCATCGATGCAATCTTTTCTGAACGGGTCAACGACGAGACAATCAATTTAATGTGATTTATATGCTAATTAAAAATTAAAACGATCCGAAATACAATAATGTATTCAAAAATTAATTTTCTATTCCTATAGATTATTAGAGCAAATAATCCTAAAGGAAAAATATTCATCCTAATATATAAGAGAAAATATTAACTGTAAAATCTATATAAATTATACCGTCCGACCTTCTCCAACTCACAAAATTTAACGCATTACCAAAAAGGAGGAACATTCTTTCTAAACCTTTCCCGTTAAATATATCATATTATAATCCATAATGAATATATTTAATTGCATTGTTTGATGTTTACAAGAGTTATCGGTCGATCGGAATATTCAATAAGTCCAAAAACAAAGAGGATCTCTGTAAAAAGGGTCATACAATAAAAAAAAACCTGATGTGGACATCACCTATTATATTAAATATACTGCCGGCCTCCGTGGCCGAGTGGTAGCGTCTCGGTCTTTCATTCCGGAGGTCCCGGGTTCGAATCCCCGTCAGGCATGGCATTTTTCACACACGCTACAATTCATTCATCTCAT
>JAAAKQ030244427.1:11877-28226 GCA_010016005.3 Zanna intricata | reverse complement strand
TAGCCTTCACTTTCTTCCAAACGTCTGATGCACTCGTATTCCTGTCAATGGATGACACGTATTGCTGCCAGGATCGTGTTTTAGCATCTATAATTATTCTTTTGACATATGCCCTGTATTTTTTAAAGGCAATTAGATTTTCTAATGTTCGACGTTTCTTAAATGCGTTATACGCTTTTTTCTTAATTTTAATTGCTTCACTATCATTATTATTATTATTAGTACCTTCACTTTGTTGGTAAAATAAAATTTCTATCGTTAAGAAAGTAGCTAATTGTCTTTTAATTACTTTCATTTTGTAACCGATCCAAAAATTATGTTAATTTTTTTAAAGCCTTGTACTAAAAGAAGTTTCTTACTACTGTTTTACAAAAAAAACTTATAATTATTCGAAGAAAAAAATTATTAAAATTTATTATTTGATCATTAATTAGAACCTAGAACAAACTACTCGTATTTATAACCTCACAATAGAATATACATTCCTGAAAAAAATATTAAAACTTTATAAAAAAAATATTAAAAAATATGAAACCAAATTATATACAATATAAATAAGATATAGAAATTACAATTATCAAATATCTAAAACAGAATGATTAAAAAAAATTCGGAATTATCTATTTATTTATTTATTTACATTAACCAATAGCCAATTTATTCATTACCTGATCTGAAGTATTTAGTTTCATAACTAAATTAGAGTATGAATTCAAAAAAAAAAAAAACTTTACTTTCAGTAAACCTATCTTTTTCAGTTTTTAGTTGATGAATACAGATTCGAAAATTAGTATTACGGACAAATAAAGGAAGATTACAGTTTACAACGTAAACAGTTAAATTAAGGTTCTTGAACATCTCAATCAAGCCACTGTACCCTCGATGAATACGCAATGATAAGAGCGTTGAAGATGCTATACATAAGCATACGAAGCAGACCTTTCTCGAAAGTTCGTGCTTCGAAAACGCTCTTTAACTTTGATGTAATGCAAATTCAAAATTGTTATGCATTATTTACTATAATAGAAGGTATACCTTGTTTATCTTTAGATATTTGCCATAGACGATGTATGATGTCATGTTCTTTTCTTATTAATGAAATAAACCGAAGAAAATTAACTCAAAAAATTATTTTTACTTGTTTAAGTATTTCTATGAAGTATTGGAACAATTATAACATTATTTTATAATAATAATTTTATTATTTCTATGTAATAATTTTTTTTAAACATAATCTCTAGCAAGTTTGGAAAGTGGCTGCACTTAAATTATGGATTTTTAATAAAAACTTTCTTAATTATTACTTTGTATTTTTTTTCATTATATTATAGAAATGGAAATTACAATACCTAGAATAGTTCATAAAAGGTGTTGAAAATTACTTCCTTCGACATAAATACAACACTACACACGTTTCAAATTGTTTTCTAATACTTTAACCAGATGATGTAATGGAAATATCTCGTACGTATACCGTTATTGCGGTTTTAGTTTATCAATCTTGCTTGGTCTCTCCTTTACACTGTTTTTCTGTCCTCCGTAGAAAGTATTCTGAAGGAGTTGTATCAAGCAATTGTGCAAGGTACAAACTTCTCGAAATGATTTGTTTACCAAAGACATTTCTTAAAAATATCATTGACCTATTAGCTGTGTGCGCTGTGACGCTATCTTGATTTCTATTAACTGACTAATACAGTTTGTCAAAACAGCGCTATAACGATCACTATTAACTATATTTTCAAAAAGACAGAACCACAATGCGCGTTATAATCACTTCGATCCAGACGCATCGCGTAAAAATTGTTCTTGTAATTCAGAGGAGTTAATTTTCCACGACAGTCGTGTACGAGTATTACGAGTATTAGTATGCCCTCTCAGATAAAACCATTCTTCATCTGTAAAAAAAATGTAATTTCGATGATGCCTATGAAATTTCAGTCAGTAAAATGTTTAAATAGTTAACAATAATTTAGTTTTTTGTCATGAACTGTAGGTTTAAGTCCTTGAAAAACATTACTTTGTACGGAAAAGTTTCAGTACTTTTCTTACAGCTTTATGTGCAGTAGCATGTCCGATATCATATTACTTTACTAATTTACTCGTTGACTTTGATAGACTTTCCGCTATAGCATCCAAAATATCAAGCTGCTTCTTTTCGTATATTATAAGTGGTCTTGCACTTAACATCATCAAAAGAACTTTTGCCCGAAATTTTTCGATAAGCGTTCGAACTGCTTTGAGGAACAGAAGTATTTGGAAACTTTTCAGAAGACATGTACTTCAATAAATCAGTATATTTGTCACCTCCACAAAAAACATGTTCAACGAGAAAAATGCGTTCTTTTACTGAAAACAGCCTTACGTTTGTCGCAACTAATGATTCCGATAAACGAAACGAAATGAAGCACGTTTAATCATTAACCCACGCCCAATCAAATTACAGTTGCCCAACCAAACAACCTAAGGTGGAAAGGACAGAATGCACTGTATAATTCTAAAGGATACTGCACAGCAACTTGTGGAACCCAATGTAAAATTTTGTTTAAAAAATGTTTATTATATTCATCAGTGGAAATAATACATGGTGCATTGTGATTAATAAAACCTATAAATTTATTTTTATCAGAAATGAAAACTAAAATTCTTTTTATACACAAAAAACATTTTCACAAACGATTCCAGTGCCGCACATTGAAAATCGTTTTGTGAAATCCAGGTGAAATTTGCTAAATAAAGCTAAGAAATTTAATTTTTCATATTTGTGTAATAAGAAATTTCAAAACTGAAAGAAAAGTAATAACAGTTATTTCTAAAACAAATCTAGAAAATTATTTTATTCTCGATCGAGCAAGACCGTATATAATAAATACGTCACAAGAATAAATGAATTCAATTTGTTTGCATATTTCGATTTGTATCTAGTTTTCCATTTGTACGTTATATTCATGAAAGAAAGCAACTCTATATCAAAACTTGAAGGATACCTAGTTACAATCTGCAACATTTTGACACAATTTGCTTTTAATAAATTTCGAAATTTTTAAGTTTGTATTTAGTTTCTGTGACCTTTCTTCATACCATTTTACTTATAATTAAATTTTATATAAGTTTAGTTTAAAACTTTATGTGGTTGTTACCCATTTAACACAATTATTTTACTGCCAAAAGAAAATAGTGTGTTTTTATAGTTCCCAATCTTTTGTCTTTTGTCACAATTAGTATAAAATACAGTTCTGGGACTGTTTTTTTAATTGTTAGATCATATTTGATATCAAACTACTAAATTTACTTCTTAATTTTTGTCCTAAGAATTACAGAATAGAATAAATTTAATGAAGGGAGAATTCAAGGCGAAATCTTTTTCACTAGCCTATACTCTTTAACGTAGCGTTCCAGAACCTATATTTATAAAATTTCCTTCTTTATTTTCATCAGTAGAACATGTTCTGAAAGTTCATTACATTATTCTTGAATCACTCTATATGATATAAATAACAATAACAAAATGTGAAATAAATTTTCTCGGAGATTTTTCAAATTGCAAACAGAAATTCTTTCTTGTTTTGGAAAATGTTTTCTTTGTTATTTTCTACGGAATAATGCATTTATGAAAAATCAAACTTCAAAATTAAGCAAACTGAATTTTAAATAAATTTCACTGAAGTTTGTGTTTTTTTTTTAAATTATTTTTTTCTGTAAACTGCAGAATAATTTATTCCGATAGATGTTTTAGGAATAAAATACAGAAGAAATTTTGTAAGTATCATATGAAACAATTATTTTTTTAAATAATTTGATATTAATTTCGATTTGGTAATTTAGTAGTAATATGATATAAGTGTCGTTTCATATTATTTACATTACATTACGCATGAAATGAAATTATTTGTTCAGACAACAAACGGAGGTGCAAGGATGTATCCAGCTGAGCTGCATGAACATCAATAAAAATCTTACATTACAATTGTTTTCAAAACAATTTTAAAATTAATTTAAATATCAAAGAGAACGAAATATTAAAATATATATTTTTTTTTATGTTTAAATAAATTTCATTAAGTAAAATATTATGAAATAATTTGTTTCTTTGTTCTTATTATCAAAGTGAATATACATATTCTGGGAACGTAGTAGGTTCATCTTTAATTTATCTGTTACTCAAATAATGTATGTACATTTTTATGTTAATAAAATATAATAAGAGAATACTATGAAACAAGAAAAACATTTTTCCGATCAATTTTTGTCTTTAAGATGAATGATTCAATCACTCATGAGCGCACGCGCACACGTAAAACCATATAACTTCTCTCTTGGTAGCTATAAATATATCTATCAGAAAATATAGTTTTCCATCCTTTCGAATATTAAATATTAATAAAGTGAGAAAAAAAAATGTTTTCTGTTTAGAAATGGCGTTTCTGTACACTACGAACTGTAGTTGTGATGCTTTTACAACGCGGTAGTGTTGACAGCGTGGACAAGGAAAACGTTCCTACAGCGAAAACCACTTTACAACTAGAGTCGGTTCAGAGATCTCCCTTTTCTCTCTTACATTCTCTCTCTTTCTTGTTTACCACCTTTCCACTACTTTTTCCCTCTCTCCTTCGACCGTTAACCTGGTTGCATTACCCCTCGGTTGCTAAGTAATCTAACCCTATCCGTCTCCCTACTGCCACCCTCTATATTCAATTTCATATTTTAATCTATTAACAGTAATAGCATATTCTGGTGCATGAAAACCTTTCTGTTTACTTTTTAATAAAATCTATAGACATCACTACTTCAAACTTTTCGTTGTACATTTTAAAAGTTACTGAAAATTTTCAATTTCCTATACAATTTATTAAACTAAAAAGATTCAAACATGTTTTATAATTCTTCTAATGTAATATAACTAGTAATTTATATAAGAGTGGAATTATGAAATGGATGTGAAGTAGATCGGGCGTATATGTGTACGTGTTCACGCCCGTTCTCCTTGGACGTGAACACGTACACACACACATCTACACGTACAACAGGGTGTGAATGTGTGCGTGGATAGTAATATGGAAGTTCTTTTTTTTCTTTGTTCACGAGGATAACAGGAGTAATACATCACCAGGAGTAGGTAAGTATACAGAAGAGGGAGTGAAGTTCGGAAATTCGTCGGACACGTCCTCCCGAGACTGCGTTGTGCTTAATTGTGGGTCTCGGAGCGGAGAAGAGCGGTGATGGGGGATTAGTCGGTAGAAGGCAGGCTGTGGAGTCTGCTTAGTCGCTTAGTCAGGCTTCTTAGTTCGCTGGGTTTGACTAACTAGGGGCAGTTAGTGTCCCTGGTTCGGAGTCGGACACAACCCCATGATGACCCCATGGGGAGTGCGGAAATGCATTCCTTCATAACTCATCGTCAAAAAAATAATTAAATAAACAAAAATAATGGGTCTGAAGTAGATAACTCGGAAACATATTTACATAAAAAAATGAGAAAAAAAATTATAAATTTAAAATTATACAAATAAACTCACAGTGGTGAAAATTTGAAAAACGTTAATTAATTTATAATATTAAGTTAAATATTATCGTTTTTGATATTTAAAACAAAAGGATTGACACTATATTAGAAGATGCAAACATGCTTAACTGCGTGTACGTAAGCATGTTGGCATACTTACAAAATTTTTTTTTTCGGAAGTTGGATATTTTCTATCGGAAGTCGGTAGCTCTCATTCTGGCAATCAAATTTTAATAAATGCGGTTGTAATAATTCTAAGGTAGAACAATGAAAATATTCTCACAAAATTCCCGAGCAATAAGACTCGTCTCTTTCCGAAACTTACTTTAGAATACATGAATTTTTTACATGAATTAAATAGTTTGTTTGAAACTGTTTGTCTTTTTTAAACTTTCCCTGCATTAAAAAGCATAAAAAATATAATTACAACTAAGAATTTGAATGCTAAGCGTAAAAGCTTAGCATTCAAATTCTCAGTTGTAAATTTATCATTTTCCATGATAGACTATAGAAGTTATTCTAGTTCTTATACGCTCGCTTACTAGTTTTTTGACTGACTTTCTAAACAGATCTGGTTTAATAGCCAGATATTTGGAATTTTGTGATAAACTTAAAAGTCATTCCATTTGGTAGGGTTTTATTGAAATTAATTCTCAAAACCGTGTATCATTTAACATTAGGAGGAAAACTGTAAATCTCCTGGATTATTAGGCAATAGAAAAGTATCTGCCAGTCTGGATATTAAATATTACGAAACCGGTAGCCACTTCTGGTTATTTACTTTTCAAAATAACTTTATTTGTTGTATAGCAATATTTATTACAATGCAATAAATAGAAATATTTCCTGTATATTCAGAGGTAATGTTTCAAAAACTGCCTCTGAATTTACAGCAAGAAGAGGTGGAAAAAATACGAAACCATGAAGATTCTTCGTATTGCACTACACTACAAGAGTTTTATTATACAAAAATTTTTGGCTTATTCTTAATTATATATTGAAGCTAAATCCAAATATGACCACAAAATTTGTTATCAACACTTAATGGTTTTTGTAATTTCACTCGTAAGAATTTAAAAATTGGTAAGATAATTTACTTTCCTATTAAAACTAAATACTTCTACAAATTTCTTTTGAGTCAATGCTGATATTTATAAATGATCCATATTTGTAATAGGTTCAGAATAGAATAATTTTAAGGAGTTATCAGTGTAACTAATATGTTATTACAATATATAATAACATCGATATAAAGTGTTTACCACGATTCATTTGTTTAAAAAAAATAAATCTATCACAATAATACGATTTAATTAATATTCGATATTATGACATCATAAATATTTAGTCATTTTAATAACTACTTTTATTTTGTAAAAATTGATTAGAAAATCAGTTTTATATTGAATCTTTGTCAATACCATCACAACTCTGTTATTTGTATTATTCTTATTTTTTCTGATACAGATGTATATTGATTTTTTTTGTGCTTTTTAGATATATTTTTTACGTATTTTTAATAATTAAAGATGTTTCGCAGTTGTATACATTTTCCTAATATAAATTATTATTAAGGGGTATAAAAGGAAGCCCGGAAAAGTCTTGGACCCATCATATTTGTTGTAATTTTTATAAAGCAGCTAGATAAGTAGGAAACCGCCTTTTGTTATTCCTATATTATGGAAAGAACCTAAAAATCTCTCGATAGACTGTTAATTTTATATTATAAAAATCAAAGGCATCATAAGTAAATTCAAGAATAATCTTGCATAATCTCGTTTTACTTCAGCCATAAATCCTATACCTTTCAGTGAATCGGTTATTTTAAGAAAAATTTAGTTTAATAGAAAATACTAATATCGAAGAAAGCTATGATGATTCAGAAAATAATTAAGAAAAAGAGATTCAGATCTCTAATATGAGAATATTGATGACAAAATTATTCAGTCAGAACTTAAAATTGTAGTTAGTGATCTTATGTTGCCAAAAAATTAGAGCTAGTTAATGGATTCATGGTTAAAAGGCTGGAACTCAAAAGTGCCAATAAAATATGTTTTTTTCCATATTCGGTAGCTAAAATTTCAGCACATGTTCAACTTATAAAATATTATTGCAACGATGTAAATTATTTATTGGATTTAATAATACTGCATCGCAACATTCTACTGAATGGATGTTCAGAGATTTCTCTAATAGTTCCTCTAAAAAGATCTGAATGCCTCTTCACAATGGAAATGAGAAACCACAAACGTCTTCTTTTATACGGAAGAAATGAGGTATACATAAGGAAATATGACATTTTTACTGAAAGTGAGACACAGTGCTAAAAAGTGCTCATCAAAAGGCACATTTCTGGACACCTACAGGTGATTGCATAAGGATTAGAGGTAGGTTATACTAAGTTCTGTTGTGTTTTATCCAATAATTCTTAATTATATATTGAAGCTAAATCCAAATATGACCACAAAATTTGTTATCAACACTTAATGATTTTTGTAATTTCACTCGTAAGAATTTAAAAATTGGTAAGATAATTTACTTTCCTATTAAAACTAAATACTTCTACAAATTTCTTTTGAGTCAATGCTGATATTTATAAATGATCCATATTTGTAATAGGTTCAGAATAGAATAATTTTAAGGAGTTATCAGTGTAACTAATATGTTATTACAATATATAATAACATCGATATAAAGTGTTTACCACGATTCATTTGTTTAAAAAAAATAAATCTATCACAATAATACGATTTAATTAATATTCGATATTAATTAAGATAGAGACAGGAAAACCCAATATATGGCGCAAGAAAGAAGCACTCATATCTTATGAGAAAAATGTTATTTTTTAAAGTAGTTGATCATAACGGTCAAGTTTTTTTGTACTTTAAAAAATAGTTTAGCAGGATCTTTAAGACAAAAATCAAAGAAGAAAATGTTATGTGAACATCATGAAAGTATTATAAACTGCGATGCAATATATCTCTAAAAATGTGAATTTTCAGAGACGTATTGCATCCCAGTTTTTAACATATTGACCTTAGATGTACTGCAGCAATTTTTTAACTTAATGTATCGATTTAAGTGATGAGCATAGTTTGCGTTTTTATTATAATATATCGTTAATAGAAACTTCTACCAGAGAAGATGTAGTCCAAATATGGCTTTTTATGCCTGCTGGACACTGAAAAGGGACATTGACTGAATACAGGAGATAACTAAACAAAATCAAATATTACGTGAGATATTATCATAGACGGGTGTTTTTAAACCAATTTCACTAAAAAGAAGACCCTGTATTCCATTCAGCTCTGTTTTGCAGATTTGAAATCTGCGAAAAAATATAATATAAAAAAGCATTTAACAGAAATATTTAAAAAATTTTTTTTTTGAGGACCAGTGTTATGTATAGTTTCCACTCCAAAAGTAGCCACTTGTGGCCAATGTAGGTTTTACAAAATCTGAAAAGTTGCTTACTAATTTTAGTAGACAAATTGACCAGCCATATTCAGATTTATTAAAAACGTTTGTAAAATAAATTAAACGAGAATATGTTCATTTCACAAGATACGTCTACATCAACACATATTGTGAACAATCTATAAAATTAGTTCTGCAGTTTAAGTTAAAAGACATATAATTCTGCTATCTGTACAGTCATTTCAAACAACAATTTGGTTTTAGAATATCTCTGCAAATGAATTTTTATACAAAGATGAAAGAGAACAACTGTAATTGAGACATGACTACAAATGTCCGAAAGAGTGGGTGAAACAGATATAAAACCAAAGAAATTTAGCAACATAAAAAGTTAACCTTGAATAGAATAACTTTTATTAAACATAAATAATTTTTAAAATTAATAAAGTGTCGTTGATACTGAAAATTCTAAGTGTCGATGCTGAAAATACTAAAAAGTGAAATTACATAAAATTTCTATCATTTTTAATAAATAATTTAATAAAATAATGAAGTGTGGTGTTTGGAAATGAAATCAGTATAAAAATAAGATAAAAAACTAATGAAATATTGAATGGAGATGCACTTATAGAAAAGAGGGGGATGAGAGGAATTCAGGAACTTGAAAAGGAAAGAACTGGAAAGGAAAGGACTGGAAAAGTAAAATAGAAGTTAAATAAAACGTCAGAAGAATAAAAATTAATTAGGACATTTGTATGAAAAGAAAATCTTCTTGAAAATATCAACTCAGAGGTTATAGGTGAGTAGAAGAGAAGATAAATAATGAAGAATCAGATGGTGATTTTATTGAATTTGATTGAAGATGCAGTAGCCTCACATAACTAGCATGGCATCAAGGAGGCTATGAAGAAGTACCACGCGAGTACGTTTCTTTGAAAACAAATAAACCTAGTCAGAATATTATTGTAAAAATAATCTTTATAATTTTCTTTTTCCATTTACTTATTTTACTTATACTTACCCTTTCTTTATCTGTTTAGAACCGGAACTACCTTACGGAACTTTCAGAACTACCTTACGGTAATTCCGGAGGCTACCGTAAGATAGTTTCATTCATCCTTCAGAGGATGAATGAAGATGATGTGTATGAATGAGAATGAAGTTTAGTCTTGTACGATCTCAGGTCGACCACTCCTGAGAAGTCTGGTTAATTGAAACCCGACCACCAAAGAACACTGGTACCCACGATCAAGTATTCAAATCAGTAAAAAAATAACTACCTTTACTAGGATTTGAACCTTAGAATTCTCGACTTTGAAATAAGCTGATCTGTGATGTCGCGATAACCGGTAGACCAGCCCAGGTGGGTACACATACGTACCCGATTACAGATTAATTTACGTCCCTTTACATTACCCTTAAATTTTAACCTGATAAGGATGAAATGTTGAAAAATTTTAAAGAATATTTTCATCATTATTATTCTCTCTCTCTCCGGTTAACAGCCCTTAAGCTGGTTGGCTATAGCTCTCCACTCTTCTTTCTTATCAGCTTTTCTCTTTAGATCCCAGTATGAATTACAGTTCTTATCATCCATTATCCGTTTTATGAACTCTAACCGTAGTCTTCCCCCACAATCTTTCCCTTCTATCACCCTCTTAACTAGGCCTTGGTGACTAAGAATATGTCTTATTACTTGCACTCTTCTTCTTTTCAATTGTTTTATCAAGCTTCTCTCTTCATTAGCTCTCCTAAATACCTCCTCATTTGATACTTATTCTATCCAACCTTTCTTCAGTTTCCTTTTGTAACACCATGCTTCAAAAGGCAAAAGCCTCCTTTTTTCAGCTTCACCAATTGTCCATGACTCACCCCCATATAATGCAATACTCCATACAAATGTTTTTTTTTCTTTTTAACCTCCGGAACCACCGTAAGATTTATCTTCAGAGGATGAGATGAATGAATTGTAGCACGTGTGAAAAATGCCATACCTGACCAAGATTCCTAGATATTAGGAAAACAGATTTTCAGTGAGAGTTTAATATTCATTACTATTGTAATGTAAGTGAAAAAAATTAGTCTGAAAGTAAAATTAACCAGTATGTCAGCGCCTATTTATATATTACAAAAGTCTGATGGTTTTTAGACTATTGAATTTCGATTTGAATATCGACTTCTTCAGAAAGTTTATATGTGTTTTAATCAATTTATTGTCATTATCTAATCTGGCAGCCGAGAACTCAATTTCATGCGAGCGAAGTAGCACTCTTTAAATTTTTTTTCCGTACCTAAGAAGTACCATCAGGATAAGTCATATGCATAATTGCAACAGATTCGACTTTCAATTTGGTATTAATATTTTAATAACGCCTAGGTTGAGGAGGTCACAAATAGGAAGAAAAAGTTAGAGTTACTTGAATGAATGACAGTAGATAATGTGAACTACCCCAAAAAATTCCCCCAAAACTTGAAGAGTAACGTATACGCTTGCCTGAAAATCAAGTTCAACCTCCGAGAAATTTGTTAATCCAAATTAGCCTTCAAAATCTTTTTGAAATTGTATATCAGACTTGAAAGATATTAAAATAAATAACATGATTAAAATATATAATCCTTATAATGCCAAAAAATATAATGAAGAAAATTCTAATTTTTGTGGCCCTGTGGGAAAATTGGCTTTTGAAAATCAATATCCTTCTGACTTAATTAAAAATATGATTTGGGAAAACGAACTTTATTTCAATATTTTATTCATTGGGTTAATTTTCAAACAGCAATAACTCTGAAAGCAACAGCCCACACGTAATATTATTAAAAGATTATTTCCAATTTTTTTTTGTTCTATACGCATGTAGTTCGTGTGAAGCCTCAATGGGGTTTACTAGTTGTATTACATAACCGATTACTATGGATTAAAATATTATGTTAACAATAATATATAATATCATACTTTGGTATGTATAAATTAACTGAGAAGGAGTGAATTTTATTTTAACGTAAATTATTAAAGGCAAAACTCAGCATTACTCGGATAATAATCTTAACAAGCATAAAATCAATCAATTAGAAATGAATCACTAGTCCACATGTGCCCTAATTTACTTCACTTTATTTATATAATTTTATTAAAACATCAGTCCTAAATCCAAAATTTCAACATTATACGAATAATCGTTTTAGAGTTATGCCATATACTTTCGTACAGACGTTACGCCGAAACTAGTCAAAATGGATTTAGGAATGGTCAAAACGGATAGTTCCATTGATAATGAAAACCAAAATTTTTCGCGATTACAACCATATTTACTTGTACTTCGTAAAAGAAAGTAAAAAAATAAACTACTCAGAAATTTTATGTTATCTATACTTGTGATTTCTTTTGGTAATAGAAACCATACGTTAATCAAACAAACAGTATTATTTTTGAAAACTTTGGATTGTTTTATGAAATATTTTGATATGAAAACTATAAGAGTTATTAAACCAAAATAAGAGAAGAATTTTTAATTTGAGAACAATTAATGTTTTTATTCATTTTGATTGAACCAAAATAGTTATATAATGGAAAAATTGTATAATAGTTGTATTAATGGAAAAATTTATATATATATATATATATATATATTAAAATCACTATTTTCAATAAGAAATTAATAAATGATTCTACAATTAAAAGAAAACTATTATATAAATGTTTCAAAAATGAAATTTTAATATTTGTTTTTTCTTTATAAATGTAAAACAGTCATATATCATTTTAAAAAAAATAAATTTCTGTATCCTATTCAACCTTTGTTATATAAAATATATGTTTTTTTAAAAAAATATATCTTTGTTATCATTCCACTAGTAGCCCATGTAGTATTATAAAAATAATAATTCTAATCATAATGTGTGTACGTGTATATGTACAAACTTTAAACTAAATTGAATTAAAAAGCAATGTTGCTGTGAAAAAAACCCTTTTCATGAAAGCAGTCTACCAAACTTCACCTTGTCTATAGCACGGTTTATTTTATGTACTTTTTTTTATATAACCGATTGTTTTATATGCCCTTACAATGAAGGTACGACTGTATCCGTGTAAATAAAAATTTAATTGGCTACCGAAACGCATGTGACGTTACGTAGCCAACGGGCAATACCGAGATACAGATGTGTACAAGTATTCATGCATAGACCAGACACACTGCTCTCAATAAAGCTGAAAATTATGCAAACAACACCTCACTCTTATCATTCATTTTATATAATTCTGACATTAAAAGATAATTTTTTTTTTAATGTAGAATTTTTTTTTGTACATTACTCTTTGAAAGAGATTAATAATAAATTCCGCAATACACATAACTGAAACATATAACTGTTTACTTTTCATTAACTAAATTATTATTTACATCTAAATTTTAGCAAAAACTTTTTATTTTACATTTATAGTTCATATTAAAATTTTATTTTAGAATAAAATAAATGAACTAGTTGATACGGCAGGCTTGACGTCAATTCTATTCTACGTTTATGGTATTTGCGGAGTGTTATTTAAATTAGACGTTAAAATAAACGTATATACAAATATTTCAATAAAACTATTTTATGGATATCATTAAAAAGGAATGAATAATTGTTGATATATTTCAAATATCAATAATTATGAAAATGTTCTGATGGTAATATTGATGTGTAAAAAAAAAATGTATTGTAATTATAGTATTCATTTATTATCTGATGCGAATTCCTGAATTATGTATATTTTTAAAAAATTTAAGTTTTGTATACAAATTTAAGTACTTTTTTTAACCTCTGGGACCACAATTAAGTATTACATCAGAGGATGAAGATGAATGATGTGTAGTGTGTATGAAAATATCATGCCTGACCGGGTTTCGAACCCGGGACCACCGGATGATTTAAGTACTAAATCATTTAGGTAAATTTAAGTACTAAATTCAGTTATTTGAACCAATATTTATTTTATTTTATTTATTATTCCAATTTTGCGTTGTTTGTTTTAGATTCTTAGATGAACGATAAAATTTATATATCACTCTTTTGCTTTATAAAGTTATTTAATTGGTCAGTACCACAGCGAAAAGCAAAGTTCAAAAATTATGTATTTTTACACCTTAAAAAAATAAAATTATTATTTTTTTTAAAACGAAGTGTACATAGTGCGATAGTTTTTCCTTCGTAATTAAAAAAAAAAAAAAAAAAAAAAAAAAAAAAAAACATTCTACCGGATTTAGCATTATTGTTCTTCAAATTCATTGATTTATATCATTTCTGTAATGAATAAATTTCTAACTTTGAATAAAAATAGAGTCAACAGATTTTTTCTCTTAATTAGTTGTTTGACTGATTCTACGCACTTCTGCCGTTTTTTATTTTGTGAAAATTTCAAATTTCATATTTTTATTCACAATCGGTTACATTTTTGTTGGAACCTTAAGTAAATTATATCACAAACAAATATGTTGAAAAGGAATCCCCTTTGAGATTCTTAAAAAATTATATACTAGTATAAGTTTTCTGCTGTACTTTAGAAGTACAGCAGAAAACAAATAACGATAAAAAGAATCGAATCAAAAAAATTGGAGATTGATAAAAAACTTAGAAGGTAGGATATAAACAAAAAAAAATAAGTTAAAAATGAATGTAAAACCAGAAAGAGAGAACAAGGGAATGCATGACTGATTAATTAATGCAGAACATTTAGCGGATGTAATTACGTTACAGAGTTACTAAATTTCAGAATGTATAGGTGCTTAAGTCTTCTAACATCTCAACCGTTGTCCAGAAGGTTTACGGCCAAGTGGTTAAAGTGGTGATTTAGCCGAAGTTCATATTTCAAACTAAAACGATGTATTTCTTTCTTGACGTGCAGTAGACTCAAAAATTCCGTATTTCACTGTTTTTATCAAACCACAGGGTCTCAGCTACACACTTTGCTAATCTTTTTCTGAAGCCACTGTATGATTTAAAAAATTATCTTGCTTGCCATGCCCCGAATAGTTGAAAGTTTTTAGTAAACCACGGAGCCTTTCCCGAACAAGGCCCCATTTGTTAAATTTAAGGCCCACTTAATCCAAATGTTAAATTTTATAACTCGAATGCGTTATCAATCCAACATAGCATCTCTAATACATCATGGAGTTGTAGTTGTAAAGATCCTCATAAAAAAAACTGAATAGTGTAAAAATTGCTAAATAACAGCTAATGATTTGTAATTTAAAATTTACCCTTATGGAATTTGTAATTTATAATAAGCCATAATAAGGACTCCAGAAAGCGGGATTTTGTTTTAATCTAAAAAATAAAACACTCAAATATAGTATTAAAAAATGTCTGTTCAAAGATGGTCAAGAATTTGGATTGTTCATAAAACTGAACAGTCCAAATTTTTATGTGTAATATATGAAAATCTATCGGGTACAAGAGCAAGAGTAAGTAACACTGAGTTTATACCGCGTTTCTAAAATAAGTTGACAAAATCCATTGCGGAGGCACCATTGTTTGGAAAGAAGAATACACGACTATCTTGAACTACATTCTGTTCGCGAAGAAGTCAAACGGTTCGGTTCAAATTATAGACAGCGGTGAGAAAATCATGTCAACTTTCCAGTAGTTAATCACCTAAGCATCAGCTAGGATGTCGGGTGACTAAAATGCCTACGTGTGCAGAAATTGTGGGGGGGGAATCTGAATTACTCTTAAGCTGGTTCACATATGTGATGAGCACCTTTCTATGCATTGATGAGGAGCCTAGACTCTTTTCATTTATATTAATGAGATTGTTACCTTACTACTTGCCTATTACTTAACCATCTTAAAATTTTTGTTTGTTTTTCATTAGACCTTTGTGAACTCTTGTTCTAATTTGATATTATTAGAATGTGAATGTTTATACATATTACAACAGAACCAGTATAACGGACCGGGTAACGGATTTCTTCCAATTAAGAAGAAACAAACAGAAAATAATAATAAAAAGAAGAATCTTGAAGGAATTAAAATTACTATTTTCTTAGAATAACAGGTCCGTTTAACAATTTGTTCTTTACAGATAGTGACACCTCCGAAAGCTTTTGTTTCAACGGAAAAGTACAGGATTAAAATATCAACTTACAGAAAAACGTAAAGGCGCGGACAATGAAAATTATTATGCTTTAACAATTAAAGGACGAGTCGGGTACTGGTTTTGCAGGCAAGGAAGTGCAAGTACGGATGGGGACAAACAGTCAAGGATTAGATCGGCGCATTCGTAATAATACAGTATCAATAAGCGTGTGGAAATACCAGAGAAGATTACGTAAAAAATATACCAAAAACATGGTGAATAGTAACTTCAAATATACCACACACACACACACACACACACACACACACACACACACACACACAAGTGTGAACAATGGGTGAATACAAAAAGCTG
>JAAAKQ030244405.1:0-11044 GCA_010016005.3 Zanna intricata | reverse complement strand
ATGAAGAGATTCTGTGGAAAATCGATGAAAAAAGATGCATTTGGAAAAATACAGTTAAAAGAAGAGACAGATTTATATGCCACATATTAAGGCATCCTGGAATAATCGCTTTGATATTGGAAGTACAGGTAGATGGGAAAAATTGTGCAGGCAGGCAACAGTTGGAATATGTAAAACAAATTGTTAGTTTGTTAGGAATGTAGGATATAGGAGGTATAACGAAATGAAACGACTGGCACTGGGTAGGAAATCTTGGTGAGCTGCATCAAACCAGTCAATTGACTGAAGACAAAATATATATATATATATATATATACATATACTGTAAATTAAACAATGAGTTAAATCAACATAAAAAGCCTCAGAGCTTTTTGGAAAAATAGTTGAAGGATCCACCTTCAAAGACATTGAAGATCTAGAAAAGAAAGGGCAGTACAATACAATGTATAGTAAAATAAAGAGAATTACTTGGGATAAGTGGAAAGGAAATAGTAAAAAGAGGGTAATTGAAGATAAGATGATAAGCTATTACAAGAGGAAAAAGAAGTAAGAGAAAAATGAAAGAAATTTGTTGAGAATGAATTTATAATTTTGAATATGACAACTGGGTAGGTCTAGGTTGAGACATGGTCTTGACTTAAGTTAGTCAAGGATGCTGCCTTTCACTGACACTGTTTAGCATTTACATTAAAAGTATGATAAGAAGTATATTAGGGGGGAAAAAAGAAGGAATGAGTGTAGCAGGTTGAAAAATAAGATGCATAAAGTTTTCTAATGGTATGATATTGCTAGCTGATGACAAACAAAAAATTAATTCTGGGGGAAGGAATGAAAGAGTACAGGATGAAAATAAATATAGGAAAAACAAAAGTAATGGAAGTAAACAATAAAGAGGATTTAGTTGTAAGACAAGTAAAGGAAGAATAGAAAAAGTGAAAATTACAGATATTTGGAGAATAGTAAAGGATAAGAAGAGTGCAAGAAAATAAAAGGAAGAAAACAATGACAAAGGAAGTCTTCAGTATGAAAATTAAATTATTATACAGTAAAAATCTGGACTTAGAGCTAAGGGAGAGGTTATCCAAGTGCTACATCCACATGTGTTTTGTTGTTAGGAATTGAAGTGTAGACAGTAAGCACAAGGGGTTTTGAACTTTGGATATGGAGAAGGATGGTAAGGTGGATGGATAAAGTAAGGGAAATAGAAGTAATGAACAGGATTAAAGAAAAGATAGCACTTATGCGGGAAGTACACAAAAGAAAAGATATCTGGTTAGGACATGTCGTTAATGGAAGTTGAATCTTGATAACTGTATTAAGGGTCAGAAGAATGAGTAAAGAAGATGAAGAAAAAGAATGAAGTTAATAGATGAAGTGAAGTTTGAAAAAACTTCACCTTAGCAAGGTAATGAAGGAAAAGGTTGTGGCAGAAATAGATAGAGATGTTCATCATCTATTTGATGATGATGTTTAGCATTAAAAAGATGTTTATTAATATAGTTAACCTAATCTACAGGCATTTGAATAATATTATACATGGTGATTTCTTGAAGATTAATGATTATAATGGTGTAAATAAAATACCTTCAGTTACTTATAAACTGTAAGAGAAATATTTTGTAAGAATTATAAGCAAATTCATGGCAACCTCAACATTGTTAATAACTTAGTTTAAGATGGAAAAAGCATTTTATGTGTTGAAATTGAATAATTTTCAAAATAAACTATTAATTATATATATCTATAAAAAATTACTATTTCAAGTCATTAATATTGACTTTCTATCACAATAGCTATCTCATGACAGATTATTTAACTGAAATCAAGTGTCTTTTATTCCTTAAAAGCTGATTGAAATTAACTCTTTTATTAGAACAATATTTTTAATTCTTCAATGTAATTTAAAATTATAACTATTTGATTTAATCAGTTTTTAATAATAATAATAAAATGAAGATAATTTATTAATGAAAAATTTTTCCTCCTTCCAGACAGATAATACTTTTGGGAAAATAGCATACTTTCTTATGCTTTTATTTACAAGTCTTATTTTATATGTATATTGTTTAAATGGACAACAACTGATAAATGAGGTATGTAGATAAGTTTTCATTTCTATAATTTTTTCCAAGGTACAAGGTCTTTTTTATTATTTAGGATTAAAACTGGCTATGACAGGTTGTACGCTAATTAGAGCTATACATTCTAAACTAACTCACTTGTAAAGACAGTAAAAGTATTATGTCTTTTATTAGATTTTAAACTTGTTTATGCCTGCTAATAACTGTTGCTGGGCACTTAACTTTTTTTTTATTTGATTGAATGATCATAAGTATTATCATTTTTTTTTTTAATGTCTTTTAGAAAAAATAAAATTATTTGAAGACTAAGGCAAAACATTTTAAAACTGGAAAAATAAAAATTTCAAAAAATACAGTAGACATCATCCATTATTTGTTTAATGTACTTTAATCTGAGCTTTTCTTGTTTATCAATTCCTTCAATCACTATTGACTTTTCAATACATATGAAAACACACAACTTTGCCAAAGCGAGTCCCAAGCCCGTAAAGAAGGAGAGTAAAGCTGGTAAAGAAGAAGAGGTTTTTGAGTCTTAGTGGGCGCACTGATGTTTAATAGGTGTGTTCTTTAACACCCATTAAATGCTAAGAAATGTTGAAGTTGAAATTTAATCTCTTCATAACCAGCAAATCCTACTCCTGTAAAGGATGGGCGAGGGTGAGTTTGCAAACTGGAATCTCTGGGTTAAGGGAAGGTAAACTCCTCCAGGTTGGAAGTTGGGCATAGGGTTAACAATCAGACTGTAAAAATAACTTATGAAAGAAAAGGTGCCTTGGAATTGGATAGGAACTCTTGAAAGAATAAATTGGATATGAATAATGAAATAAGAGGAAATCGGAAAGCAGATAAATACTGACGCAGGAATAGGAATTTATGGTTTGGTACATGGAATGTGCCACTCCAGGGCCTGGTACCTCCAGAAAGTATTGCTTCATCTGATGAACTGGGAAAGTACAGAATAGAGATTCTAGCACTGCAGGGGATAAAATGGAGAGGATATGCAAATATGGATCTGACAAATTACATTGCCTTCTATAGTGGAGATAAGCACAACATTTGAGACTGGTTTTGAGATTGGAAATGCACATAAAAATCAGATGTTAGGATTCAGACCAGTGAATGAAAGATTATGTGTGTTGAGATTTAAGGAGAGATTCTTTAACATAACTTTGATATGTTGTATATGCCTCAAAAACTGATGCTGATGGCTCTGACAGTAACAACTTTTATGAGAAGTTGTAAGAAGTTTAAAACAAAGCTCCTGGGCATGATGTGAAAATCATCCTCAGAGACTTTAATGTTAAGCTGGGAAGGAAGTCATGTTATGGACCAGTAGACCAATGGATCTCAGAGTTTGAATGAAGACTGCAATGAAAATGGATAGAGATTGGTTGATTTTGCTGGTGGGAAAGACATGATTATTAGTAGCACCTATTTTGATCACAAGGACATTTAAAAAACGAGTTGGTTACATCAAATGAACTGACACAGATATCGGATTGATCATGTTGTATTTGATAGACATCAGGGATCAAATACAATGGATATTCACAGTTGCTGAGGTGTAAATTTTGATACTGATCATTTCTTGGTTACAGTAAGATGCAGTCAGAGAATGAGTAATGTGGAAAAATTTAGTAATGAGAAGCAAAAGAAACTTGATAGTGAAAAGATAATTACAAATGATATGATCATGAAGAAGTATTGGATGAGGATGAAAGAACGATTAGAAAAGGGCAGGAACAGTACAGAGAGGATAACAGTTAAGGAAAAATGGCATGAACTCAGGGAGATTGTAGTCAAGGTGGCAGAGAAAACTGTTGAATTTAAGAGGGCAGGTGCTGAAGGTGGTTGGATGGATGAGGAATGTTTAACGGCACTGGAGGAAAGAAAATCTGGCCAGTGCCAGGATGCTGAGCCATGAAACAAGAATGAAGGTTGGTGAGAAGAGGTCATATGCCAATAAACTGTATTATTTGAAAGGTGGCAAGAGGAAGAGATTAAGGATATTTGCTGTAACAGAAAATGCACGGAAATTGTTCTGAGAGTATGGGAAGGGAAAGCTGGATTTCAGCCTCAAACAACTTTTTGTAAGGATAGAAATGTGAATTTGATAGAAGGGATAGAGCAACAGTCAGAAGATGGAGGGAGTATTTTTGTAAATTGATGAACAGTGATGGTGAGGGGTTGAAGAAGAATAGGAAATAAATTTTGTTGGCCCAGAACCCTACCAGGAGACCCTCAACTTAATGAAGTGGAGGCAGCTATTGTACAGAATTATAAAGCTCCTGGAGAGGATGAAATTACTGCTGAGTTGATTAATGCTAGTGGTCTCAAACTAGCTAAGTTTTTGCACCAGTTGAAAGTGCAAACATGGAAGGAAGAAAAAATTCCAGCTGATTGGAGTCCTACAGTTGTGTGTCCAGTGCATAAGAAATGATTGCTCAAATTATATGGGATAACTTTGTTGAGTTTAGTACATAATACTGTTGAGGTTATTGCTTGTAAAATGGCATCCTATGTGGAGGAGATTTTGGGGAATTACCAGTATGGATTTAGGTAGAAGAGTACATATACAGACCATATATTTGCAAACCGTACAATGATGAAAAAGTGTTATGAATTTTCAATGTAGATGTGAACCATCTATAAGTTAATTATAAGCAAGCGTTAATAGTGTTAAAAAGAAGAATTTGTTTAACACAATGATTGAGTTCAGAATACCATGAAAGCTTATAAGATTGGATAGGATGATACTAAATTTACAATGTAAAGCTACAGGGAATGCTGTCTGACAGTTTTAGGGCTAATGGGAGGGGATGTATTATTGACCATAAGTTTTAATATTACCCTGAAAGAGTGATGAAAAATATAGTAATTAATCCTGGTTGTAAAATCACTGCTAGTATGGTGTAGTATATGATACGCTGATGATGTATTGGTTGCCAGAAATAGGAGAGTTTTGGAGGAAAATTTTCAACAGCAGCAGGAGAGATTGGGACATGGGCTCATTGTGAACATAATTAAAACTAAATACAGCACTGCAACAGAAAGAACATCAAGAAAATCAGCATCTTTTAAAACTGGAAAAGGATAAGTTTGAAAGGATGCATTAATCCAAGTTCCTCAGTGTTGTCTTAGACAAAAATGATACACACACGTGTTGATCTATTTTCTCTTTCATTTATTTTTTCAAGAATATCATTTTCTGCTACTTTCTTTCTCCCACAATTGTATATCCCATTATTATTAACTTCTAATGATATTTTTTTCACTTCCTTATATACCGGATGGTCAATTTAAATTGAGACATATTTTCAAAAACTATATATTTTAGGTAAAAATGTTTTCTATTAAACTTTTTCCATTTCAAGGGAGAAATACGTTCATAACCTATGTTGTCCTTGTTATGGTCAAATAAAGGTAATTTCAAGGTCAATTTAATTTTTTTTTAATAGGAACCTATATTTTTTATTTCAGAATCGAATTTTTTGCAAAAAAAATTAAAATTTAATTTCAGACTTTTTTCTAAAATTGATAGAATTTTAGTTATCTTCAAACAAATGTTTAAATTGTTCAAGTGTTTAAATTTGTGTTTTTAGTTTCATTAGGTCTGGCCCAGTTGATGTTAAATTTTAAATAAAAGAAAATTAATTAAAAGATTAACATAAATAAAATCAATTTACGTTTTAATGAACTTTTTTCATCAAAAATTACATACTGGTGTGTGGTACGTATATAGCCTACATGTGTTGCACGCTTTGGTCAGTTAAGTTACATCGACTCTATGAAAATATTTCGTTTAATGAATTACTAATAATTAGAAAATTTTTTTAAAGCTCTTTGTTTAAAATAATTTCAAAAACTTAAATACTACATAAATTACAGATACAAATGTTCCTCTACTTCTATGCATTTTTCGATACGTTTTAAGAAAACTTAATAGAGTTCCTCTTTTGATATGTCTACGACTTTTCTAAGCAAACCTTTTCTTTAGGGCAACCTCAAAAAAAAAGTCTACTGGAATAATGCCGGAGGAACGAGCAGCCAATGAATTGGACCAGCTCGAGCAATCCAACGATCATTATATTCGCGATCCAAAATTACTCAGATGATAACTGAATAATGTGCAGGCCAGCCATCATAATGAAGCCACATCGTTCTTCTCTTTTCCAAAGGTAGTTCATAAAGCTGTAAAGACAACTGATATTCTAGAAAATCTGCTTATTTCTATCCGTTCGCACTTCCATCGAAATAGCCGGCCTCTGTGGCTGAGTGGTAGCGTCTCAGCCTTTCATCCGGAGGCCCCGGGTTCGAATCCCAGTCAGGCATGGCATCTTCACCCACGCTACAATTCATTCATCTCATCCTCTGATGATATACCTTAACGGTGGTTCCGGAGGTTAAAAAAAAAACTTCCATCGAAATAATGCGGTCCGATTAATGTGTAGCCTATGATTCCGCACCAGACATTACAGTCCACAGTCGTTGATGTTCTACTTCCCTTGCCCACCGCGAATTTTGCACTGCTCAATAATACATATTATGTCTGTTTACTGCTCCATGATTAGTAACCATTCGTCGGAAAATAGAACATTAAGAAAAATGTTGATCTACCTGTACTTATTCCAGCGCCCGTCCCCGTGGACAAAGTGCTATTTTTAATTCAAATTAATTGCCATGCAATTCCTGATGCAGTGATATGTACCGATGGAATTTCAGGCCTTTTAATATTCTCAGAACACTGGTTTTTGATATCCCGGAGTCAAGTGAAATTCTTCTTGAACTAATGGGAGGATCTACCAGTGATCGCCGCAGCCATCATTAATTCATTGTTTTCTGCTGTCACGGTATTTTGACGGTTACTAATTTTGGACCCCAAACTCCCAGCATCACTAAACTGTTTTACAATTCTGTACACAAAATCACGACTGGGGTATTTCTACCAGGGAATCTTAAGAGCATACAAAGCTACTGTCTGATAAACATTTCAGTAGCAATCTACATAAAGCAAAATTACCTCAGTTTTTCTATAATTGTAAATCTTTGAATAATTTTTAATAAATAAAAAATTAATTTAATAATAGGCGAGTAACAAAGTATTTAAAAAATTAATTGAAGGCACTGATAATACGTTCATTATAAAAACGTCGTTTGCAGGTTCACTTTTAGACTATTTTCAAACGTTAGTTGGTGTTTACATCGTCAACTTCTTCTTCATTATTGATAGCATTGATTGTTTTCAATTAGAATTTAATTTTCTTTTATTTAAAATTTAACATCAACTGGATGTAACTCGTCAGCTAGGCTAGCCATAATTATCCTCATTCATCCTCTGAAGTAATACTTTACAGTAGTTCCGGAGGCTAAACAGATAAATGGAGAGGCTACTAAGAACCAATCAATTTTAGAAGAAAAGTCTGAAATGAAATTTAATTTTTTTTTCAAAGCATTCGATTCTGCAATAAAAAAAATAGGTTCCTATTTAAAAAAATTAAGTTGACTTTGAAATGGTCTTCATTTGAACTCATCAAAAACGACATAGATTGTAAACGTATTTCCCTCTTGAAATGGAAAACTTTAATAGGAACCATTTTTCCCTAAAATGTGTAGTTTATGAGATATATGTGCCTCAATTTAAATAGACCATCCGGTATGTCCTATGCTTCTTCATCATCATAATCCATAACAGATATCAATCTCAGGTTGTCACAATATTCTTTGGTTTATTTTCAATATTTATTAGAATTATTCTTATATTATGATATAAATATTCTTTAGCTCATCTTCCTAAACACTTGTTCAAAATTATATCATACTGCCAGCTATACTACCACTGGACAGCTATACTGTCAGCACTAGATGTACCACTCACCGTTCATATATATATATATATTATTGTAAAATCTCTGTTCCAGAAATCTCTATTTTAAAATTACCTAACCTGGCGCCCTTAAATATTTATTTCAATTTTCTTCATTTTCACATTCTATATTTTAAAATATCCAAGCAAAGACTGTTCATTACACATATCTACTCTTAACCATTCTTTGGTTTCGTATTTTGATTTTGTTTTTGATTCTGTCTTCACATGAAACCATCCAGACGTAAGATTACAAGCCTATTCTAAAGTATTTTACTAAAGAGCAACTCTATTCTTACTGATATTAAGGATAACCTCAGGTTCTTTAACGCTATGGTTTCCAATTGCCTTCAACATTGTAAACCATTGATCATTTACAGTTCATTCAATTAGCTCTCAATGATACTTCCAACTTTCAAGAATCCCTGCATTCCTGCAAGTGCCCTGAATTTACCTGTTCATCCATACTTCAAAGAAGCTGTTAGCTCTTGATAAAAAGGGACTCCTTGTACCAGGAGTAAATTGGTACCTGTATTTGTTAGTTGCTTTAAACACATGATTTCATGTTCATAATACAGATTTTTTTCTCATCCAACATTACAATAAAATGAGAGAAGGCAATATATTTATGATAGCTATAAAGAACACTTTATGTACAACTTTAGACCTAAGCCTACCGGGCTGGTCTAGTGGATAACACGACATCGCAAATCAACAGATTTCGAAGTCAAGAGTTCTGAAGTTCAAATCCTAGTAAAAGTAGTTAGTTACTTTTATACGGATTTGAATACTAGATCGTGGATATTCTTTGGTGGTTGGGTTTCAATTAACCACACTTCTCAGGAGTGATTGACCTGAGATTGTACAAGACTACACTTCATTCACATTCATACACATAATCCTCATTCATCCTCTGAAGGCTAAACAGATAAAGAGAGAGACCTTTTTTTAACTCATCATTTTAATTATCACTCTACATCTATGTTCATCATACATTCCTGTAATCATCACTACAAATTTCTCTGAGAACAACTTTCTCTCTATATACTCATGAATATATTCCCCCTACTGAAAGTGAATATCAGTATTTTCCCTGCATTAAATCCAAGACAAAGAAGGCATTTCTTGGGATTTGCAATACTTTAGAGGTAGCAATAATATTAATTTATTAATTATGAAAATATTCTATTAACACTTATGTGTTAAGGAATGGAAATGTTACCCTAAAGAAAAGCATAAAATTATTGTCAAGTGAGTATCACTACTTCTTTTATTATCATATTTTAAATATAATATTGATTTATTTTTTTAATAAAAGTTCACTTAATACTAAAAAAAAATTCCGTAATTTTTCAGAATGATGAAATTCAAAGATGTTTGGCACAAATTTCTTGGTTAAATAAGCCACAGTGGTTTAGAAAATGTTTACTTATAATGATAACAAGAACTGACAGACCAATGGAAATTAAACCATATGGACTTTATGTCCTTAACTTGAACAATTATAAAATTGTAAGTAAAAATAAGTTATTACTATTTATTAATTTAATTTTTTTTTTTGGTACAAAAAAAAAAATCATGATTTCATGTTCATAAAACAGATATTTTTCTCATCCAACATTACAATAAAATGAGAGAAGGCAATATATTTATAGCTATAAAGAACACTTCATCTACAACATTAGACTTTTTTTTAACTCATCATTTTAATTATCACTTTATATCTATGTTCATCATACATTCCTGTAATCATCACTGCAAATTTCTCTGAGAACAGCTTTCCCCCTGTACTCATACATTCAAATTCTTTCACAGGCTTTTTGAATTTAAAAATAGAGATCAAGAAGTTTACTTTAGATTTAATCTTCCAGTTAGATATATGAATTATTTGAATATTCAAAAAAGTTGACTACTGTGTTAATAAAATTTAATATTATGTGAAATATAAACCTCTAAAACACAGTAACTAAACAAGTTAAACTTACCATTTAATTTCCAATAATGGTTTTCGGGGTATTCCACATCATCAGTTGGTATTAAATTTTATATTTATTACATTAAAACCAATTCTTTTAATAATTTGTCATTTTCTTTGAAGTTATGTTATCTATTTTGAAATCATGAATGATGTTGAGAATGTATATGAAATTTTCTTGTCCAGTACTGGGATGATTTAGTCTTTAAAATATAGTATTTTCCTTTGTTCTATTTTCATTGTTGCCAACTATTAGATTATATTTTTTTAATGTTTTTAATTAAATCATCTTCAAATGTGGTTCTGGTGGTTCATCATTTTATATTTATGAAATGCAAACTTTGTTTGGCGCATTGTGCTGGACACTTTAGTGATGGACTTTTTGCATGGAGAAAAAATAGCTGACTCATAATCAGAAATTGTTTTGAGACGCTAAGCATATGTATAGGAGAGAAAGACAAAGAGCAAGAATTTATACATATATGCGTGTAATATATATATATATAGAATGAGAGGTGGAAGAAACAACAATGATGATCCATCTGTATTCCCGATACACTTCTCTTTCTCTTTCTCTCTTTCTGTATACCTAAGCATATGCTCACATACGTTTACATCAATATACAGTGAAAAAAGACGTTGATTCCACTTCTCTTTCTTTCTCCTGCTCTTTTTCTGTTTCTGTACACCAGTAAACAAATACGTACATATTAATACAGTATAGAAAGACTGTTGTAGTTATCCAGAGCATGTTGCTTTGTAGATATGGTTGTATATACTTATACGTATTGAAGTGTTTGTTAAGTGTTAATATAAAATTAATTTTAAAATAATCGTTTAAATTCAGTGTAAAAATAACATAGCAAAATATTTGTGAAGATAAAGAAAAAATAAACTAAGTATATTCATATTAAAAATATTAACTAAAGAAATTTATATATACATACACACACACACTTACATATAGATATACTCATGTGTATATATATATATATAATATACATACATAATAAGTGTATGTGCCGGCCTCCGTGGCTGAGTGGTAGCATCTCAGCCTTTCATTCCGGAGGTCCCGGGTTCGAATCCTGGTCAGGCATGGCATTTTTCACACACGCTACAATTCAT
>JAAAKQ030244372.1:0-11044 GCA_010016005.3 Zanna intricata | reverse complement strand
GGCACAGACATTCGGTCTTATGCTCTAGGGCGACCGAATGGGGTGGTGGCGGGAGAAATGCCAGCAAACCAATAGTCGGGCCTGGTCACCCTATCCGAGAAGTAAGAGGCAGGTATTAAAATAAAAGATCCGACCGGCGGGTCGACCTGTCATGTCGAACATACTGCCGGTACAAAGGGAAGCCTGTTTGAGTATCTGGGACACTCCCCTGGGCTGAGCAATGCTTAATTGTAGGTTCGGCCCAGGGGAGAGGAGAAAAGGAAAAAAAATAAGGATATTCACTTATATAAATAAATAAAGTTATAAATCATTTTACTGTTAAAAAAACAATAATTTTTTTTTTTTAATTCCAATATATTTTATGTATTTAAGCATATTGTAGCATGCATTATAATTGAAATATTATTATTTTCTACTTTCTAGTTTAATGTCGGTTTAATTTTTTATTATATTACTAGCGTTGTCCCATTCGGCTTCACCCACAATATTTTTTTAATAGCAAATTTATTTATTTATTTAAAAATAAAAATTTATTTAATAAAGAATATTGTTTTTAGACTGTATTAAATTTAAAAAAAAAATTCGTTTAATTACTTTTATGTTTTTTACTCAAGTAGGTTCAGCCAGACACATCACACATACAGTTAACAGTGGTTGTGTTGGACCAGTCACGTGCCTCGTAAACCGTCCCACACTCCTTAAAAAATCCAAATTCAAAATACACGAAAATGGTTTGAGATACTTATCTATGAAGTATTAGCAAGCCCCAAACTAGTGAATATCTAGTCTAATATAGTCGAAAATGGGGAAAATTTGCGATCATTGTTTTAATTTTTTTTTACATTTCTTCACCCCTTTTAAGGTCGAGTTTTGAAAATTTCAGAAATTAGTTTTTAAATATTTACATTAAAATTAGGTAACCAAATATCAAGATCATATCTTCATTAGCTTACCAAGAAATTAAAAAGAAAAGTCGTTTTTCAAAAAGAATTCAAAATTCATTATAACCTCTTAACTAGTAATTTAAAAAAATTTAGAAAAAGGTTTTTAGATATATACATGAAGATTACCCACACCAAGAATCAAGCTGATATCTTAATTTTTTATCGAGAAATTATAAAAAAAGTTTCAAAAAAATTTCAAAAATCCTTTTTTATTGTGTTTCATGAGAATACACTGTAAGAATAAAATGTACACAAATATTGTTCAATTTATCTTCAGTAGCTTTTTCTGGGCGTTGATGAATCTATCAGTCAGGATAAGTTGCTTTAAGTACAAATTAATCTGATAAATGAATAAAACTAATTTTCACAATATTAAAGCGTTTGGTCTAGTGGTAAATTTGTCATCGTAAATCAACTGATTTTGAAATTTTCTAGTTCGAATTCTGATAAAGTTAGTTGTTTTTATATGGATTTGAAAAGTAGATCATGGATAAAGGTGCTGGCTGTTTGTTAGTTTTCAATTAAACACACAGGAATGGTGGGCCTGAGTTTGTTCAAGATTATATTTATATATATATATATATAATTTTTTTTTTTGTTTAACCTCTGGAATCACCGTTAAGGTATATCTTCAGAGGATGAGATGAATAAATTGAAGCGTGTGCGAAAAATTCCATGCCTGTCCAGGATTCGAACCCGGGGCCTCCGGATGAAAGCCCGAGACGCTACAAGATTATATATTTACCGGTATAGTTACATTAGATAAGTCGCTAATAATATATAAAAAAATTATATATTACATAAAATTATTAGTAAATTATTAAAGAGCTATTATATTAAAATAATTTATTATCAGATAAAAGAAATTACCAATCTAATCGTACAAGGATCCCTTTAAATTGATAACTACTTGAAATTTAATAGACTATACTTTTGTAGTCCTCCTTAACAATTAAAGTGCTTTAAAGACAATTTTAAATAAATTTACTGTTTTTCTTGAGTACTTTTTATAAATCACATTCAATAAAAATTTTGGAAATCTACAGTTAACAAAATATGTAAGTTGAGTTTTCTGTTTGATAAGCTGGAAAATGACTATCCATTATAAAACATTAAATAAACTTAAATAAAAATAAAATGAAAACTTCATAAGCCCAATAAAATTTTTTTTTATATAACTCTTGCCCAATTTTGCAAGGGTTGTTTTAAAGTGCACTTTTCTTTCACAAATGAAATATATAAACAAAAATAGGCATCCGAGTGGCTAACGGTCCTCCTGCTTACTTACTTCGTCAAGCTAGGAATTTTAGCACTGAATCCCGCTTAGCTGAGATACTCGCTGTTAAGATGTGTTGAAAACTTTGTATTGGAATTATGGTTGGGAGAATGTAAGCATTAATCTCGCCCCAAAAAGTGGATCACAGGGGAAAGAGAGATATAAGGGTATATTCTTATTAAAAGTTTATTTTAATTTGCGAATTTTTTCTTAATTTTTAAGTAAATCAAATGGATTTTGAGTAAACTGAACTGTAGGACAAAATTGTCGTTGTGATCAACACTTGTTTTGTTGATAAGAAGATAGTGTTTTTGGTGTTTAAAGTCTCATTCGAGTAATGATCTGAGTGGGTAGTCTAATTGAAGTTAGTTTATTGAAGTTAATTGAAGTCCTGACCGGAGAGAGACGGGGTGAGCCCTCTGCTGAGTTCTCATTTGTCCGAACTTGCTTGGAGGGTGGCGATGATGACGCACGGGGACTGCGGATCTTTCAAACCCAAAGGCACTTCTCCGAGGTTGAATAATGCTTAACTGCGGGTCCGTCTTGGAGCGGCGGAGAGCGGTGAGGGTGGTTTAGTAGGTAGGGGGCAGGTTACACTGCTTAGTCGCCTTGCAAGGCTGTTTAGTTCGCTAGGTGGGCTAGCTTGGGACAAATAGTGTCCCCGGTTCTGAGTCCAACACATCCCCAAAAAGACACCATGGGACGTGGGTAAATGCATTCCTTCGCAACTCATAGAAAATAAAAAGAAAAAAAAAGTCTGATTGAAGTTAGATATGGGAAGATTTTCTGGGTGAAAACTTCGGTATAGAGGAAAGCACGGGTTCGCGCTTCTGCGAATCGATTAATTTGGTAGTTGAGGGTTGTACGTTATCGTAGCTGGTCGTGATTGGAAGAGGCCATTCGAAGGCCATAATAGGTAATATAAATACATGATGAAAATTTCTGCCATTTACTTAGAAACTTTATAAAAAAATATTACATTTAAATAAAATAATAAATATTTTAAATTTTGTGCGTAAGCCGTGCATCAGATAAAACCGCGTGACGGGAAAGTCCTACAACTCTGTTGTCAACTTTTTTTTTTAATGATATCAATAAAAAAAAAAGAAACAGATCATTGTAATTTACAGTTACATCTTTTTTGATACTTTAAACATATATTTAAAGATATTTTCCAT
Source organism: Zanna intricata (assembly GCA_010016005.3). NCBI lineage: Eukaryota > Metazoa > Arthropoda > Insecta > Hemiptera > Fulgoridae > Zanna > Zanna intricata. Next base: position 7,646 of record JAAAKQ030244372.1, on the reverse strand, counting down.
GCGTATGCCATCTAATAATTACACTCAAATTAAAAATACACTGAAATCTTTCTAATATCAAAAATTATACCTTTTCATTTTAACAGGCATTATTTTAGATATTGGATGTATTGGATATAAACCGTACAATTTTCTGTTACGCAGTTCCGGGAAATCTCTACATTTACGAACAAAGGGATGAATACAACAGCATCTATAGTGCTCTAAAAAATTAAAAAATTACTTTTATATATATGAAATTCTAAAAAAAATATAAAGTAGTAATTTATTAAAAACCAATTAAAATTGCACTCTTTATAACAATGGCCCTTCAGTAGCCGAGAATAATAAGCAATTCGTTATGTTTAATTGTTAACAAACGATACAATGCAAAGATAAAACAAAAATAATTTAGAGAGGAGTGGTTTTTAGGTATTAAAAAACTTCAGTCAGTATTGATATTAATTTTCTCATAATAAATAGTAAAATTTACCACCGTTAATTTTATTTTTATAATGTTCGGTAAATTTGAAATTGATGAATAGCATAGAAATACAGAAATTAATTTGGATTATGTAAATATATTTCCTTCATTATTGTTTGAAAATAAAGCTGTATTATTACAAGGAGGGTAACTTTATAATACTTATAATTGTAAAAAACAAAACGTTGAATTTCAGTGTTTAATGTTTTAAAAAAAAAGGCTTATTTATAAATAATATTCTTTAACAAAAAAATGTTTAAAGAAGTTATAGAAAAAATATATATATAAAGACAATAGAGAAAACAATAAGATGTCCCATTCCACTTCACTTTGATCCAACAATCATTCCTTAAACAACTAGAAAATTCTTTCACTTCTATATACATCTGGTAAGATATTAACTTAAGTCAGACAACAACGAACTGAAAATAAATTCATTTGTTCTTTTTATTTTTATTTCTTTCAACTTTTAAACTTAAAAAAAAACTTTTCTAAAATCTGCACAGAAAATAAAAGATAATCATAAAAATTTTAACATTTACAGATCTCAGTAAATTAATAAAAAAAAGAAAATAAATCTTTATTCTCATTCACGACATTAAACATCTGATTTACACAGTATCAGCTGTTTCAAAACTTGGAACAGTTGAAACTTGATGTTTGTATAGAGGATTAATGAAACGAATGTAGTTGGTTGTACTTTGAAAATTATCACATTTCCGACTGCGAAATAATGAGGACATAGAAAACAAAAACTCGATCTTCTTGCGACAAGAGTTTATTTAGTAATTAATTGTTTATTTTTGCGATGCTATTCAAATCAAGGTTTTCCTACATCCATCCCAGTTAAGTGCTTGGTAATTGTTTTTTTTTTTTTTTAATTCATGGATTAACATATATTCCCATTCGTGATTGGGGACCTTGATGGGAATATATTGATCAGATTTTTAATGTCGTAGATGAGAATAGAGTTTTGTCTTCTTTTTTATTTATTTAAAGAGTTCTGTGAATTTTAAAATTTTTATAATTTTTTTTTGTGTGAAGATTTTAGAAAATTTCAAAGTTTAAAAGTTAAAACAAAGAACTATATCTTAACGAAAGAAATATATATAAAAGTAAATCTAAATATATCTAAACAAAGAAATATATCAAAATTAGAATTTGGATGACTAGTTAGCAAAATTTCCTCTCTGGTATTTTGACAACTTTATATAATGCGGCAAGATGTTGGTTCAATTTATTTAATGTTTTACCATTAATATAATTGAGTTTGAATACCTTTATAAACGGCGTGTTTTAGTTTTGCGGCAATCAATAGAAACGGAATACATTTTGGAATCAAAACCATTGATTAATTGTAACATTTAACTTTGGAATGGACTTCGCCTTCGACAAATTACCACTATGAAGGAAATTTAAGTGCAGCATTAAAAAATATGCATCTAAAAAATTGTGCAAGAAAAATCCTTTTACTCTTTGAGTTGAGCTCATAAGATTTGTATCTCCTTTTTTCATTGACTAATTGTGACCAAAATAATTGAATAATTGACCCGTATATGATGCCTTAAATACAGAAATCATCGTGCCAAATTTCATTCAAATCGGTCCGTCTAGTCTGGATTTATCAACTAACAGTACACAATATCAGTTGATAAGACTGTATCTACGACAGTGTGTCGAAAGATTAAATTAGGGACTGAGTTTGAATCCCGGTCAGGCATGGGATTTTCACCCACGCTACACATCATTCATCATCATCCACTGATGTAATACCTAACGTTGGTTCTGTAGGTAAATAAAAAAAAGAAAAGAAAAAGGGACTAACATCAGAATTATTGTAGAAAATAATATGATGATGTTATTGAATATCTTGCTATTTCTTAAGGCTTCTATATTTGACTATTTAATAATTATATTCTAATGTGTTTTTTAATGTTTTATAATGTGTTTTAGATTTTTACTATTTTGCTTGAGATATTGTGCCTTTTGGTTTTTAATTTTATATATTACTGTAATTTAGCTTATATCTTCCTGATTTAATTTATTTGTTGTTAGTGAACTATTTTGTTTATGGTAGAAGCACTGGTACCGCGCGCTAATAACGAATATGCGTTACGCACCTCAAAAAAAAAAAAACAAAAGTAAGAGACGGAGTTATCAAACAAAAAACATGCCACCATATATATACATATATACGTAAATACAACCTTCGGGAAATTTTCAATGTTAAAATTGTGTTGTTTTGTAAGAATAAGCCGCCACGAAAGGCCAAGATATGAAAAACCTGGATATAAAAAATTTTACCCAAGTAGGTACTTTCCGTTTAAATATATATATATATAAACAGTACCACTAACAACTGTTAATAGTACTGCTAAATCTTTCCGATAATTGTATAAAACTTCAAATATTCTGGCAATAACAAGTGGAATTTTAAACAAGGTTCTATAAATTTTTTCAAAAGGTTTCGTGGGTAGCGGTGATCTTTAGTTTTGTGTTTTATGTTGGATACAGTCAAACCAGAGACACCATACTAAGTAGATCTCCGTGGCCGAGTGGTAGCGTCTCGGCCTTTAATTCGGAGGTCCCGGGTTCAAATCCCGGTCAGGCATGGCATTTTTCACACACGCTACAATTCATTCATTTCATCGCTCTGAAGATATACTTAATTGTGGTTCAGGAGGTTAAAATAAACAAAGTACCATACTAATTGAACCAGTTGAATATCACTTGTATGTTGGTGACTGATATTTAATCATTAAACTGTACATTGATTTTGCGATGAAGACAACGGTAAATCAGTTTATTCATCATGGATTATTGTGCCTGACATAAGCAATATTTATTCTTATGAAAAGTAACTTTTATGGTTGACATTTGTTTCATTATTTTCCAAATTAAAAATAGGACTGAAGAAAACACATGTAAGTATTTAGAATTGCATGATAGAATAGGAGACACAGAAAAAATTGAAGGGTTTGAAAAATTCATAAATTGTTCGCTTTCAATCTTTTTTTTTATTATATATATATAAATTTAGTTAAAGAGCTTTCCTTGGAGATTAAAATCGCTACAATGATGCTCAGCAAGAGTAAAACTCAATGAGTTTTTCTATTTCAGTGAAGATCAATTATTCAAACTCAGAGAAATTATATTTTAATTATATTACCTAGAAATAACATGATTCCGAACCTAATCGTCCTATTTGAAAGAACTGGATCAATCGGAAATATTTCGGATAGAAATTGTGCTCGCTGGACACAGCTCTGAAAGCTGCACAACAGAGTGTCCTTGAAGACCTATCTACCTCTACAAGTCGTTGCTCTGCTCAACTAGGAATCATCAGAATACCTTAAACTTTACTACCCCAAGATACCACCCCTGCGTAATACAGCTCCTGCAGTACGCCATTTCGATTTCACCACTTAGCCAGAAATACAAGTTTTTGAACAACTTGATAATGAGTTATGTGGCCCATTTTCATTTAAACGGGTACATCAACAAACATAAGTGCAAATTTTGAAGTTCTGAGAATCCCAGGAAATTACATCAGCATTAACTGCATTCAAAAAAATTCTCTGTTTGAAGCGATATTACGGATGAAAGAGTTATCGGTGTCTATTTCTTTGAAAATGAGACAGGCCAGTCAGAAACTAAGGGCCCTATGTAGGACAATGCTTGAAGATTTTGTTTACATCCAGCGGTAAAAAAAAACAGAAAGTATGGTTTTAACAGGATAGAGCTTCTTCACACACTGCCAAGGCGACGATAGACCTCCTGTGAGAAATTTTCAATGAGTGAATAAATTCAAAAAAGACTGAATTTGTTTGGTCCCCGTTCATCTGAGTTAATTTGGCACTAGACTTCTTTTTGTGGGGCTACTTTAAGAACGGGTTTACGTAAATAACATCGAAAAATTCATGAACTTACATTCGAACCCAAATTCGACGTTTAGGACCTGAACATCATGGAAAAATTGGTTCGGTTAAGGAAAATGCAGTGAGAAGAGCTTTTATTTGTGAGCAGGATAATGATTATCATTTGAGAATTCTGTTTTTCAGACATAATAGCGAAAAAAATTTAATAGTTATATTTTAAAATAGAATAAAAAAATTTTTAAAGAACGTATTTATAAAAGTTATTTTTGTTTTATGACATTCAAACTTTCAGTAGCCACGAGTTATGACTGAAAAAATATAATTTTAATCCTGTAAATTTTTCTATTTTCACTTTATTTTTATAATAAATATCATATTACAAGATAATAAGCTTAGTATTAAAAAAAATATATAGTGTACACCAGTCAGGAACTGTTTAACAACATCAATATTCTAACAACTGGTAAGGAAATATATTCACGACTGAACGCTTCAATTATCATCGTTATAATCAGTAGTATAACGTAACATTATAGTAAGAGTTGTAACTGATATGTCTGCTGTGACTAAGCCCAACAGTAACCGAATAACAGATTTATGTTAATTTACTAGCCAATAAAAAAGAAAGTTGTCAATTCTAATTGACAACTTAAATGAAAATAACTAAACTAATAATAAAGTAATACTAAAGTAATACTAAGTTTAGTAAACTAAACTAATAAAGTAACTAAAATGAAAATACGTTACTCGTATACGTCTCAAAACTGAATCAACGTTTTAATTGTTTGGTTTTACAGTTCACAACTAATTTAAAAATTTTATCTTAAATTATGTCATTAATTATAATTAAAATCGTCAATAATTAATTTAATCAGCGCTTCACTTTTCCTATCTTTTTAAATATTTTTTTATATAAAATTTCCCAATAAATAATAACGATCGTAATAATATATATATATTATCCGGTGCATCATTATCCGAGCATTATTTCCCGATCATTTTCCGGTGTACATTACAACTAACATTGAGAGGAAAAGACATTCCATTCCTAAAAGATGGATATTTGAAAAGGCAGATTGGACGAGCTTCACTGCAAATACGATATTCCCACAAACAACTGGAGTTATCAAAGTTGACGCTGACAGCATAACAAACGCTATACTCGATTCAGCATCAAAGTGCATTCCCAGAACATCAGGGAATCTAAAGAAACGACCCGTTCCGTGGTGGAACGATGAAATCAGTGAAGCAATTAAAAGAAAGAAAAAAGCGTATAACGCTTTTAAGAAACGTCCAACATCAAAAAATCTAATTGCCTTCAAAAAATACACGGCAAAAAGAAAAATACACGGCCAAAAGAATAATGATAGATGCTAAAAAATGATCCTGGCAGCAATACGTGTCATCCATTGACAGGAATACGAGTGCATCAGATGTTTGGAAGAAAGTGAGGGCTGACTATCTGGGGAATGCGAACTTTGTACCCATAAGCTGCCTTCAATATAGAAATGAAATTATAGATACTCCAAACGAAAATGCAGAGCTACTTGCCAATCAATTCGAAGAAGCTAGTAAAACGACTAATTATGATGAATATTTTAAAGCTAAAAAATCTGAGCACGGGGTCTACTTAATTTCGGAACTGAAAATAATTTTTCATATAATGTACCATTTAAACTAGAAGAACTAATGAAAGCGCTGGAGAAAGCCGGGAATACAGCTGTTGGTCCGTATGAAATTCAATATTAGATGATCAGGCAGCTGAATGTCATTGCAAAGCGAAGATTATTAGACTTATACAATGAGATATGGGCAAATGGAATCTATCCGCTGCAGTGGAAAAAGGCTTATAAAATCCCAGTTCCAAAGAAAGGGAAAAATTTGACAGATCCCAATAGTTATCGTCCTATTTCATTGACGTACACTATTGGAAAACTTTTTGAAGGAATGATAAACAATCAACTCGTTTGGATCTTAGAAAAAGAAAACCTTATTTCTCGATATCAAGTAGGTTTTCGACAATATCACTCGACAACCGATCAGATGATTAATCTAAAGAACATCATATATAACAGCTTTATAACAAGGAAACATTGTGTCAGAGTGTTCTTTGACCTGCAGAAGGTTTTCGATATGACCTGGCATCATGGAATAATGCTTCAATTACATGAATGGGGCATTCGTGGCAATCTGCCAATACTACTTAACAACTACATGAACAACCGTAAATTTCCAATACGAGTTAACAATGAATATTCAGCAGAGAAAATATTAGAAAATGGGATACCGTAAGGTTCACCGTTGAGCGGTATCTGTTCACGATCGCCATCAACAAGCTGATATTAGCGATTCCAGCCGAAATCAGCGAAAGCGCTTATGTAGATGATTTGGCAATTGTATATGCTAGCAATCACACGGCTATGGTGAAATATCAATTACAACGTGCGATAAACGCTATCACCAAAGTAGCGAAGTATAAGGGATTTAAATATTCACCAAAAAACGTACTGTGTACACTTTTGTAGGAAGAGAATTAGTCCTATATTAACAACCGATGATCGCCCGATTGAGTATAAAGATAATGTCCGATTTCTGGGTCTCCAGTTAGATAAATCGCTTACATGGAGACTACATATACAGGCTTTGAGTGATAAATGCAAAAAAGCCCTAAACAATATGAAATGTTTATCCAATATCATCTGGGGCTCAGATAAAGATATAAAGACTGTATAAAGTACTGGTACAATCGAATCTTGACTACGGATGTATTGTATATTCATCCGTCAGAAAGTCGCACTTAAGAAAGTTAGACGTTATACACAACAGCGGAATTAGGTACGCCACAGACGCATTCCGTACAAGCCCGGCTGCTAGCCTAATGTCAGTAGCCGGAATAATGCCACTGCGTTGTAGAAGGGAGATCCTATTACTAAGATATGCAGCAAATATATGGGCCTTTCCTGCCCATATAAATTATAAAGAATTTAATGATCATCACTTACCTGCATTATATGAACGTCTTGCTACCTATTCCAGACCAGCCAGAATACGGTATCACGAATTGGAAAGGAAACATGAAATTGCTCTGTCAGATACGTTAGCAATTTCTACTAGAGAGATATCGCACTGGCTTTTGCCAGCGGTAAACACAAGATTGGATCTTTCCTATGAGAAAATAAAAGATAAGCCAGCAGTGATCATCCAACAGGAATTTTTATCAATCGTCAATAGTTACGATGAATATATTAAGATTTATACTGACGGTTCTAAAACCGAAAACGGTGTTGGATGCTCCATATATGTAA
>JAAAKQ030244328.1:0-11045 GCA_010016005.3 Zanna intricata | reverse complement strand
TATAGAAGAACCTAAATTCTTTTCCATGTTCTTATTATCTGATCTAATTTCAGTTAATAATTTCATTACATCCTCAAAAGTGATGTTGTAAGATTTTAACACGTTATCTGTTTGTCTTCCGATTACATCACAGTTTTTACATCTCCATTCATTTTTTAAAAATTGTTCATCATTGTTAGTAACATTAACGCATGATCCATGAAGTTTTACGTAGCATATGCAACACAAAACACAGAATTGCTTTTTGGTTATATTTTTTGTACAGATACAAGAAGGCATGGTGAAGCACGAAAAACAGGTCTTTTAAAGCTTATAATGAAAGGAGATTTTTAGCACTCAAATACTTATTGATAACACAAAAAGAAAACACACAGCAAACGCAACACAAATATATCACTAGTCATTAAGATAACCATAGCGTTCCCAATCCATCTTTACTCTACGACTTCCAAACATGAACTTATATACACATATATTTCATAATGAAGGGTAGTTAAACTAGAAAAACTCAAAAAGATTATAAAAACAGATTTAATTCTGCACTAATATTAAACGATTAAACAAAATTAAGATAAAAAAATTTCTAAAAAGAAAAATGCATAAAATAGTGCCTTTTCAAAATAATAACTCAAATGAAAATATTAGACAAAAGTAATTATGCAAAACTGAATTTACACAAATCTTTACATAATATTACCTTACATCTGAATTTATATACTCTTTTTTTCTTAACAATATGAATGAAAAGTTTGTCTTTCTTTGCATATGCAAAATGCGGGGAAAGGTGTGTCTTCAAAGTAGAACTGTGAGTAAAAGATTTCTGACAAATATTACACATAAATCTTTTTTCTCCAGTATGAACAGACAGATGTATCTTCAAAGTATAACTTACAGCAAAACATTTTTAACAAAAATTGCATTTAAATTCCTTTTCCCAGTATGAATAGTCTTTAAAGCAGATCTTTGATTAAAAGATTTCTGGCAGAAATTACATTGAATTTTTTTCACCAGTATGAATGGAAATATGAGTTTTTAAAGTAGATCTCCGACTAAAAGATTTCTGGCAGAAATTGCATGTGAATTTTTTTTCACCAGTATGAACAGAAAGATGCCTTTTAAAGTTAGAATTATCATTAAAGGATTTTGGACAAAGATTGCATGTGAATTTTTTCTCACAAATATGAATGGAAAGGTGTTTCTTCATAGTAGAACTATGAGTGAAAGACTTTTGACAAACATTACATGTGAATTTTTTCTCACCAGCATGAATCAAAAGGTGTTGCTTTAAATGGCCATTCTGACAAAAAGACTTCTGACAAAAATTACACGTGAATTTTTTCTCACCGGTATGAATTAAAAGATGTCTCTTCAAATTAGAACTGTGTTTAAAATATTTCTGACAAAAATTACACATGATTTTTTTCTGACCAATATGAATTAAAAAGTGTTTCTTTAAACTAGAACTAAACGTAAAAGACTTTAGACAAACATTACATGTAAATTTTTTCTCGCCAGTATGGACAGAAAGGTGTTGCTTTAAATTGTCATTCCGACTGAAAGATTTCTTACAAAACTGACAAATAAATTTTTTCTCACCAGTATGAATCAATAAGTGTTGCCTTAAATTGTCATTGCGCCGAAACGATTTCTGACAGATTTTACACAAGAATTTTTTCTCATCATCATAAATGAAATTATTCTTTAAACAATCATGATTATTGTAATCTACATTACTTAAAAATGAATTTAAACACACTTCACAGTGTTTTCCTTTTTTTTCTCTAAACTGAGATATTCTTTCATCAAGAACGTTGCCTTCACCGTGATCCTGTAAACAAATACAAAATAAATTTTTTTACAAAATCAATTAAAAAATAGTTGTTTTTACTAAATTCGTTTTATAAATCACGTTAGAAATAAATGATATTATTCTGTCAATACAAGAGATGGGTATTCCATTTTATTTCTTGAGTTTATTTTTCTAATTTATCTTCCCCCTCAAAATTACAACAAAAAAAAAATCTAACTAATTGAATATGTAATATGACATTTATGTGAAAAAAACATGTCTCAATGTTGTTGCAATGTGTTTTAATGAAGAAGAATCATGGATAAATTGTATACATTGTATTCCATACACAGAAAGGTTTATTTAACAAATGATTATACTATAAAAATATTTGTGATTATATTAGAAAACTTTTAATTACACAATAAGTCAAAATATATAATTAAAACACACTGCATGAAACTTATTAATATCCGATTAAAAAAAATGTCTAACAGATAAATATATACAACCAAAAAATAAAAGAATTAAATATTATTTCAGTCTGTGAAATGGATTTTATCAATTAATTTTTTCAAAATTCTTTAAATAAAGAAAAGAAAAATAGGTTATCACTGTTAGTTACGAATGTTGAAAAAAGCTTTTTAATTGTTTCTTTTTTTGATTTATTTCATTGAGTAAAATTGGTTTTACAGATTAATTTTTTCAAAATTTATTAAATAAAATTGAAAAAAAAAATAGGTTACCACTGTTAGTTTTTACGTTATGAATGTTGAAAAATGCGTTTTAAAAGTATCTTCTTGAAATTCAATTTCAAAATTTCTTTTAATAGTAATAGTACAGATAAAGAATAAAACATATTGATACTTTATATTAGCAAAATACATAGCTTTATGTTGATGTAAATATGAGGGATAGAAAGGGAAGCTTGACAGAAAGGGTCATTTCAATTAATTAAACAAACTGCATTAAGCATCAGAGAAACTTGTTACATTAAACACACACATGATTACACAGCAGATAAATTTAATGATTTTAACTTTCTAAACAACAAGCAATTGAAAAAATTTGTTAGATTACTCTTGAGAAAAGGATGTGGCAGTTAAGGTAGGCCCATTACGTGATCAAAATTACCATTAGATTAAATTATTTAAAACTTAGTTTTAGGGATTGAAGTTTTTTCAGAAGAGGAAAGTTTGATGTTTTCATTTAAAAAAAAGAAAAAGAAAAAAGGCAATACCTACTATGTTAAAATAATTTTTTTTAGACAGATATTATGGTTATTGTTTATATTTAAAAACTTTTATCAATAAAACTCTAATGTTATGCTTTAAGATTTTATGTTTCACATTTTCTACTTATAATGTTCAAATGTTTCATATCGGACATAAAGATCATTTTCAATAACAGCTTTATATTTATTCATGGAGCTTTGTCATTACTTGTACCCCAGGCGCAATGGTAAATGTTTTTTTGTGTTGGGGTACACAACAAAGATACTTGATTAGTGCCCTGAATGGAATGCTTCTAAAATAAACTCCACTAAGATCAACACCACTAACATTAAAAATAAGATAAGATACTTGGAAGGTCAAACATATACATTCTAATTCCAACCACAAAAGCACCAACTATTATTGTGTTTAGAGCCACTGTATAAACAATAACATCAAGATTCATACTATTTTCAATGTTACAGAATTTTTCTTTTAAGATAACTGAATCTTCTGTCAACATCAGGTATCCATGAATAGCTCTGGTGTCCTAATCGCAATTGGCACAAGACCAATTGCAATATTGACTTCATCAAGACCACTTCCTCTTGGTGAAATTTTCTGCATGAAGAGTCCATGATGACACTGTATCTTTGATTTGTCAGAGTTTATTATTCAAATTTATCAGCAGTCCAATCAGCTTGCCACCTTCTTCAAAATGTATATTTAACAGAATGAATAAAAGCAATAGTTGTAACCTTAGTGGTGTAAGACAGTGGCTACATGCATCTTTAGCATGAAGTCTGTACATTTGTTACCCACGATTTACATATGGCTAGGGATAGGAATTGACTCTGTTTGAAATACCTAATTTCATTAAAAAGAAAAAACTTATAGCAACAAGTTCGAGTCATTACCGCAAGCATGTAAACGGTGTATCATCTCAAGAAATAACTTGCGTTGTTCGACTTTAATGGTAAGCATCATATCGCAATACTACTGCTTTGTCATAACGTTAGAACACTTCTGCACAACTGACAATCCTTGGTGTACGTCGATTTGGTTAATGTCATCGTCATTTTCGATGCCTTCTTGTCCCAGCAACTGCTCAATGAACATTATTCTCGATTCTCTTATTGGAACCTCACTGTCGTTTTCGTTTTGCAGAATCATCATTGCTTCAAGTTCGGCCACAACGTTGTCAATGTTTAGATTCTTTTCGAACAGACCTCGTCGCTCCATAATCGTGTTCTTATTTTGGTTGAATAACTGTACAAATTTGTTGCAATCGAGAAGGTCAGACAGTTCATTGCGGAACGGTAGATACAACAAGACCATCTCCCGCTGATAATTGACAGTGTCATCAATGTCGTAGTGACGATATCGTATCACCCGTTGAATTAGTCGTCTTCGGTATTGTCTTGGTCTGGTCGTAGTGTTGGTACGGGGAATTGATGGTGCATTGTTCATCTCAGTCTCGTCTTCTAAATCATCACCACTGATCATATCCTCGTTTTCGTTCGTAGTGAAGTCGCTAGCAGAAGCATACCATGAGGCGAACTCAGCTAAATATACAGCCTCCAGAGAGGGAGGGCGTTCCTCGTATCGCTGAATAATATTTTTTGTCCACACATCTGTGCTGTCAGCATTGACTCCCTCCCGGTCCATTTGTTGCTTACGCTTGTGGCAAAGTTGCCGCTCTGTCTGCCACACTGTTGGAATGTAGACAACCTCCCTACTTGTCTCACTCATTGGTTGCCGCAACAAGTACCATGCTCCTTCCTGGGCTGACATCTCAACTGCGTTAAGTAGTTTGGTTCCCAGCACTTTCAGTTGGCCTGTATAATCCCGATCACGATGCTCTTGCATCATCTTGATGAGTTCACGATGCAAGTTACCCATGCCGCGGGCTGATTTGTTTACGTATTCTACAATGTATGCGGCGCAACTGTAGTCATCCAAGACAAACTGAATATCAATGTTAGAGTTCACCTCACCAGCGATGTACGGATGGAATGTGTTTGTCATGATTTCATTGATGTTGCGTTTGAAAAGCAGTGTAGGCCTATGCAGCATTGATCGCACCACGTCCAGATATGTATCAATACTCAAATCATGATTATGAAGAAACTCATCAATGCTAGAGTACGTATGATCATTGAGGCAGGCGCGTAACTCCTTGGCCTTTTTCTGCAATTTATTGCGACGTCCATCGGTTTGAGCAAGTGGAACTAACACACGAGTTTTGGGCATTGGCCAGTATGGAATCCCAAATCTGCAAGTCGCCTCGCCTTGCTTTGTGCAGGTGAAAGTATGCTTATGTATTTGATTTGAATAGATGGCATCACTGGGCACGTCCACCCTAGAGACGGAGCTCAGTAGTTCGACAAGATCAATAGTCTTGGGCATATTCTCCGATACGGTCTCTTGTGGATCGTTATTCAACCACATCAGAATGTGCGCGTGTAGAGTGCCACGATGCTGGAATTCCCATCGAATGAAGTAATCTATGACATAATATTTGCCAAACGGGTTCTGTCTTTGCTTAGATTTGAGCATGTTCATTAAGGAATGGACGAGTTTATAAAAGTAAATGCAGCAGGTAACTGGATCTTCACTGACTAATGTACACCGCTGATGACTGTCAAGGTCTTCTGCAACTTTGTCAGGATATTTCTTGCTCAGTTTGTTGAGCAAATTTATCAAACTAGGGCAGCGAATTTCATTGGCACTTATTGTCAGAAACATAGTTGGCTTGCCAAGCTGTCGAATCATATCCAACAGATCTCGTTTACGCTCGCCCCAATACTGGACAGAGTTTGGGACAGTCTTCATGAACGCAATGTTCTTTTGTAGACACGCATCAAGAAAATCCTTATCCTCCAACATGCGCCGAGTAACATTCTCCGAAGTGGACACGTTGCGGAATGTGTTGCGAATGCCGTCCACCATATGCAAATGCCGCAAACGCAGTATCTTCATGGCAACGTACAAAATTTTTTCTGGTTTAGCTCCACGTCTATCACGTCGTCTCAACTCACTAGTAGCCATCATGTACGGAGTCACCGAAACTCCTAAATTAAAACAACGTGGTTCTCCATAATACACCGATGGAAACGATAGTTCTTCAGCGTAATGGTCGAAGATGATATTCAGAGGCTTGGCCTTATGACCCGGTGCAATATAAAGACAGTCTTCTTCATTCCACATCATTGTGTGCTGCTTGGCAGCCAGAATCTCTGACTCAGGTATATTGTCTCCAGCTATGTTTTCGATGCGACATGATGTCTCTTCTTGGTTGTCGTCAGAAGATGGCGCAGGCAGCCGTAGTCTTGACAAATCGACTTTTATATCGTACAATTTATACAATGTTGACTTCTGTAGCACATCCAACCACGCTCTAATCGTACATTTTTGCAAGTATCCACTGATGTATACGGACTTACACGCGAGGTTTCGCTGGATGTTGACATTAATGACATGATCTTCATCCACTTGCCGCGGCAAACAATTTACCATCTTGTCTACATCAACTGGCACATTGATTACTTGACCAATGATTCCATATGAGAAGTTGAAACACAATCGACGCACTTGCATAAATGGTAGGCGTGGCGATATCAATCGTTCACTGATTGGATCAAGCGGCGGTAGACCAGGCGGTATTTTGGGATATGAGAAGCCGTTCACTTTTGCCAATTTGGGCATGGATCGCCTATTTAAAGATAATTTACACGTGTTGCAAACCACCGTGTATTCATTGTTATTTAGTACCAAATTTTCCTTGACGAACCAATCTGAAATGACCTGTCGCTGCTTAACATTGATGACTGCAAGGTCATTTTTGAACCACAATCTGTCACAGACCGAGCACACATGACCGAAATTGTTGTCAGTGAAAGTGTGTTTGAATTTATTTATCGACAGGGACCACTTATTACACCACGCAGATCGTAGTTGTTCTTCTGTTGTTTCAGTAGTTTGTTGTTTCATTGTTTCTAGTGTACTGCTCACCAGAGCAAGATTTGCTTTTTGACGCTGCCTGTATTCGCGCTGTATCTGGGCTCTCGATTTGCGCTGCTCTGTAGTCCTTTCTTCTGCTCTACGCTGCCTAAATTCAAATTGTCTCTGAGCGTTCGATTTAACAGCACGAGATGTACGCGGAACAGCAAACATTGGAGAAGTTGAAGGTATTGGCACGTCAGGTGGTATTTCTCTCGATGCATTTGACATTGAAGGGATTTGCTCATCAAAGTCCATTGAAATTCTTAATTTCATCGATGCATTTGACATTGAAGGGATTTGCACTTCAAGATCCACTGGGATTCCCAATTCGTTTTGATGAATCGCCTTTTGTATAGACTGTAATAAATAAAAAAATTATAAATAAAAATCACCATTAAAACAATAATGTGATTCATCTTATTGTGTATAATTAATTATGAATCATAAATTATCAAATGGAGTTTCAAATAGAGGAAAAAATTTTCATTAAACATTCAATTTAATGACAATAATTTCCTTTATTCTCAATCAAGAAATTTTATTTTTCTATTTCTTTAATAATTTAATTTATAAATAACAAATAATGATAGTCAATTTATGCATACCGAATGTTCATTGAACTGATTTTCATCATCAAATTCAATTGAATTTGAAAATGAAATCTGAATTATATCTTAATTAGAAATCATATTTTCCGGTAAATAAAATGTTAATGGCAATAAAAAATTTCATTAATGTTAATAATTGCTGAAATTATAAGAGTTATTGCACTGGCACCGGTGTCGCATATGAACACAAACAGAAAAAATAATTTTTAAGTTAAGAATGTTTTGATTAAAATCACTAAATATTTTACCTCAAGATATATAATGTATTATTTATTACCTGAATAATGATGTTAAAAATGTCTGTCCAATTCATAAGAGAGACTATGTCAAACTGTATAATGCAAAAATTCGACAACAAACAACCAACTTTACACGCGTCAAACTTCGCTCATGTGTCCTCAGCCGGCAAAGTTACAAACCGAAATGAAGACATGCAACAGTAACCAAGCGTTCGAGCACACTCCGATCAACAGAGGCCCGAACATGCATGAAGCCGCCTGAAGCCCACGTTACGGCTTCGGGTAACTGATGATTTCAGTAAATGTCTCCCAGCTCTCACAGATTCATTAGACGTTGTCACGTCAAAAAAAAAAATTCATTATTTCACAATATAAAAGGTAGCTATTTTAAATAATGATAATATATGTAAAGCTCTTAAAGTAATTTTATTTTTTTTATTTTTTTTGCCTCGGAACCACCGTTAGGTATATCTTCAGAAAGTGAGATGAATGAATTGTAGCGCGAGTGAAAATGCCATGCCTGACGGGGATTCAAACCCGAGACCTCTGGATGAAAGGTCGAGATGCTACCATTCACGTCACAGATGCCGGCAACTCTTAAAGTGATGCGTTAATCTTAAGTAGGGTTTTAGCTGTATTATAACAAAAAATAAATCTTACCATTTCTTCAAGTTTTACGTCACACTTTTCTAATTTAACTGAAGGAATTTCCAAATTGGCAGGAGCCAATGAAATATCACTGCTCTCCATATGAAGTGGATCTTCTTTTTCTGGCAAGGAATACTGTGATTCATCAATATCCTTCAAAATAAACAGAAGTATTTCACAAAAGCTACATAATATGTTTAGATTTATTAGTTTGTCACAAATTACATTTTACAACCATCTAAACAACTGATACCACTTTTCGATGTGCAAAAATAGATAAAAGCAAATTCAGTTAAACATGAAAATGGAAAGATGAAGAAAATCTTTGACACACTTTTATAAGAATGAAGTATGTCAAAACATGTGAAACAAATAAATATTAGGATACTTGAGAAAGATGAGAAAAATAAAATAATTAGTAGATGAATCATAGGATAAGGCATCCAGTCATTAAATTTAATAAAGATAGCAGAGTTAGGCAGATAAAATGGTAAATAAAAATAAAATTTGCCCTTTATTTTGGAAGTTGGTAGTTTAATTTTTTATTGTAAAAATTTTGTATCAATTTTGAGAACTTTTATCAACTAATTCTAAGATAGCATCAATTTTTCAAAATATGTTTTTAACAAATTGGTATTTTTTTTTTTTTTGTCATTAGTCCCCATTGTTTAATATTAACATTTTCACTGGTGCATTACAGCTCCGAATGTTGTTAAGTTTTTATCTTTTCTAATGCTATCTATCTCATTTTTGTTAACTAGGATTTGTGCTAACTATTTGTATTACCATTGTTATCAACTATATAAATATTTATCTTGTTTAGGCTCCAACTGTACCAATCCTTTATGTCCAACACTGAACTACAGTTTTTGTTTCGTTTAAAAAATACACAAAAAAAAGCATAATTTTTTTTTCCAACTATCTAAGGCCTGTACCCAAAAAAGGGTAATCAAAGGCCTCACAAATTATTGTTGATTGTTTTAAACACACATTTGTTATCAGATTCAAAAGTATAAAATCTTCACTTTATATGGTTGGAGGAACAAAAATATGAAAATACTCTGTTATTTATTATTTAAACTGCAAAAAAAATAGAAAATTTGTCTAAGGAAAATTTTCTAAATTTTAAGTAATTTTACGGACCATTATATTACAAAGAGGTTTAATCTCATGATAATCACTATTGTTAATAGAAAAATATCTAATTCAATTAATAAGTCATTGTAAATATTATAGATTGTCCAAGTGTTTGTTATTAACAACATAATTTATTTTATATTTGTACAAGATCTAAAAAAAACTGAATTATTTTTTATTTAATTTAAATTTATATGATTATAGTTTCAACTGTTAAAATCCCACATGTTCATAATCTCAGACATACGATAATTTGATCTAAAACACAGGATTTTATGATAACAAATGATGTAATAATCCTCTAAATGAGCAGAAGATTAAATGGCAAGAAATAAAGTGTATGGACCTGGTCCATATCCATAAAGACAATACCATGTACCTAAAAACTGGCCTCCAAATGACTGTCAACTTTTTATCAGCTGCCAGGCTATAAGCTTATATAATGTCTAATCCTACCAACAATCAACTACCAACTTATTGGATTTGACCTGAGAACAGCTGCAACAAAATGATCAAGAGATCAGCAAAACAAAATATATAGCCTATCCCACAGAAAAGTGTAAAGATTACCAAGTAAAATGGTTAAAGGAAAGTTGAGCTGAATGTAAAAATGTATTGTTTGTGGCAACAGCAATAAACCTTTTAAAAAGGCTGACAACAAAGTTGCAGGACTTTCCCATCATATGGTTTTTTTTCTGATGCACGGCTTACTGATATAAATATACATACTTATTTAACATTTTTATCAATTTATTTAAATATAATACTTTTGTGTTTATTTAATTAAATGATGCTAAAACAGGTGTGCACATACCATATTTCATTCACGCATATGTGAGAGTAATAGTGGCCACTTTTTTACCCTTTAAATATAATTCATTTATTAAATTCTTTTGCTCACCAGTTATGTTACAATGTAGCAGACGACTACAGCAGCTGTATGTCACTGCTACAATACCACTGCTTATGGTGAGAGGGGATACTAATGACGCACTATAAGTACTTAGCCATTAGGTATTTTAGAGCATTTATTTGAGGGGAGGGGGGATGATTTTACAATCTACAATGTACACACCAAACACACACACGTACATTGGAACATTTCCATCTGGTTTTTGGGTTTCTTAGGTGTAAAAACATACAGATTAGCGAAAAAACACCTATGCCAAACTTGGACTGATTTTAATACTTTTCCTTCTATGCTATAGTGCTGGGCAGGAAAGTAAACAGCTAGTGGAACTGCAGGACAATGTGACCAGGATAAAAGATAAACCTATACACATTTTAATATTATGTGATATTTTATTCACTTTTAGAAATAATAACTGCGGATCTAGCTCTCTACTACATAAGAAATATTTTATGTGAATGGAGTCAAATGTATTAATAGAAAAGGGGAAGTTCA
>JAAAKQ030244316.1:1776-28230 GCA_010016005.3 Zanna intricata | reverse complement strand
TCACACACGCTACAATTCGTTCATCTCATCTTCTGAAGATATAACCTAACGGTGGTTCCGGAGGTAAAAAAAAAAAACACAACAAAAAAAAATTTATAAATATTTATTTATTACATTTACATATTTATTTATTTATAATTATATAATTTAGATAAACATTTTATACAGGCTATGAAGTTTTAGTTTTAATAAAATTTTTAAAAACTCATATTTTGAGTACCTGATGATGGAATAGTTATGTTCCAAAAGCACTTGGACTAAATATGTAAAATTGTTGGTTTGTGGGTTTAATTATTTAATCATTTTATATATTTCATCAAAAAGGCTGAATTAATAATTTAAATAGATTTTAGAGTAGTTCATTTTGTTTCTTAATAACAGAAGTTCTCTTTTTAAAAAATAAAAAGAAAGAGACAAACAGAAAATGAAACATTTTTGTCTCAAAAATAAGTTCTAGGAACCTTTTGGCTTATTTTAGTGCCTCTAACCTCTTAAGTTTTGTTATTAATTTTAAGTATGTCTTTATGTATACAATCAGGAAAACAGAATTAAATAGCGTAAAGAAAACACATCACACCAATGTATGTAAAAAAAATTCTTTTGAAACGAAAAAAACAATAAAAAATGGATTCAAATTTAAAAACAAACCATTGTCACACAAAAAACTTACTAAACACAAAGCTTCAAGATTATTAAACTAAATTGTCTGAACTGAGTAAATACAATAAATATCCAAAAATAGAATAAAAACTATGAACATAAATGAGGCTTTACTGCCACCAACATTTCTGCATTCAACTTTGTACAAATATGTAATAAAAAATTACAGTTGGCTCAACCCCATGCTAATGAAGTTTATTATGTAAATTGACTGGTGATACAATAGCATATAGACAATAAACAACCATAACTTCCATTGTAGATGATCCATGTACAAGCTCATAAAAACCATCATCCTGCAGAACTTTTGTCTTTGCAGGCAAAGAAAAGGAAGAATGTAGGGTTCAGCAATAAGGAAGAGGTTATAAATCTAGAAAAGAAAAAAGAAACTATTAAGTTTCGTTCAAAGAATAATAGTTCAGTGCCAAATTACTTAGTTATAAAGAGGAAAGATGGCGATTTCGAAGACTAGCCCTTTTATGAGCATTACAAAAGCTGCTGGAAGTCCATTTAAAGAAACAAGAAAAAGTGCAGTGAGACTGTTTGTGGAAACTGTCAGGAACGTTCAATTATTAGGGTTACTCAAAACCAAGAAGATCGGAGTCTTGGACAAGGAGGTAGCTAGCTGCTCATAGTACCCTGAATATCTCAAAGGGCATCGTCATATACAGGGATTTGTTAAATTGCACTGAAGAGAAAACTGTAGATGAACTTCAGGAACAAGGCCATTGCTTCAGTACACAATATAACAGAGAAATTCTACCCTCTGTGTCACACATGTTAACTTTCAGTAAACCAAAGTGTCCAGAGAAGATAAAGCTGGATTTCACAACTTGGATGTACGTCCATTTATCCAATTCCTTTGTGGTCTGTGCTTTGGATGTCGATTCAGACACACAGCGGCTCATTGTGTGAGGAAGCAGATCTGTATATGTAGTAAAACATTACATCCTGATGACCCATGCAGGGATTCTCCTGTCTGTGTCAACTGTTGTGGATACCATTCTGCAAGGTATAGAAATCATCCTATTTATAAGCAGGAAGTAACTGTCCAAGAAATCAAGATAATACAGAAAGCCAGTCTCTTTGATGTAAGGAAAGTTTTGCTTGGTAGAACACCAAAGGCTGCATCATACATACAAGTTGCAGCTGCTCCTGCAGTTTCTTTAAAAAAGAGGATGTGCTCTCAGCATTGGCTATGATGGTTGAACATATCATTGAAGACAAATTGAAGAGTCCATCATCCAGGAGAAGTAGTCCCAAACTGTCAATAATGAAAAGAGAAAATTTCCGAAGAAAAATCCTCAGACAACCTGGAATTTGATACCAAGGTGTACAGAAAAATAGAGAAAAGAAGAGAAGAAAAAAGGGCCTAAGAGAAAACCTAGGTAATAGGCTTAAAAAGAAGTTTGCTAATATATGTTTTGACAACTTTTAATCAAAGGATGAACATTTTAATTTTTGTGTGACATGAAGATGTTTTGATAATGTTGATAGAATTGGTCTGTGCATTGTTTAAATGGTGTAAGGGTCCCTTACACCCTTGTCATTATATGTTCTAAAATTATTATTTCTTTAATAACAGTGTTTTTTGGTAGTGTTTATTTGAAGTGAATTTGATTGTTTTGACATATTTCATTATAAATTGTTTATGATTTAAATGGTAAGGCCTTTTACACTCTTACCATATTATGTTTCTTTTGGAGTTTTAATTCCATGACAAGTCTATTTATTAGATTCTGTATTGACGACACTAGTCTAATGACTACTTTGTTAGCATTCAGGGGGGAGACATATTCTCTTTTTTGAAGCACTAATGACCAAAGTAGTTGATGCACCTAAAATCTCAAAATAAAAATTATAATAATGATAACCAATAACCAACAATTTGCAACACTACTACAAATTAAATGATCAACTGATAATATTTACTTTAATTATCACAATATTTAATTTTATGATTTAGTTAAATATTAACTATAATAAAGTTAATACAATGTATTTACATTATTTAATACAATGAAAAAAATGAAATTAAAAAAATGTATTACAGATTTAAATTAGCAAATCAGCTATTACTTTACAACACTGCAAATTATTATTAAATTCTCATTTTAGTTTCTTATTTCGAGATACAACTACAGCATTTGATTGTCTTTAGATTAATTACATATTAGAGAATTAAGTTGTAGTAATTCAAATCTTTAGCGTCTCGGCCTTTCATCCCGGAGGTCCTGGGTTCGAATCCTAGTAAGGCATAGCATTTTTCACACACGGTACAATTCATTTCATCTCATCCTCTGATGATATACCTTAACGGTGATTCCGGAGGTAAAAAAAAAAAAAAAAAATTAAAAAAAAAATTCAAATCTTTGTTGTCTGGTGAATATTTTATTATTATTTGTGTTTATTCATTTACTGTTATGAAACAATAATCCATTTTTCAAGTGAAACCGTAAGAATGACTCTGTAATGATGTCCAGATGGAGTGATAGAATATAGCCTTTACAAGTAGTATGCGATTTATTTAATAATAGATTTCAAAACAGAGAACAAATAAATAAATTGGCTGTGTTCAAGACAGTACAACAATTTGAAGATTTCATCCTCACATCAGGAGACCAAAAACTACTACTAATGATGCAAAATCATTAGATTTTTGCATATATTTAAATCTATAAATGTGTTTTATGTTTTGCATACTTTATTAAATACTTACATATATATATATATATATATATATATATCAGTCACATTTAATTTCATTCATTATTTATTGAATTTGTAATAAACTGCTGTAGCAAATGCCAGAGAACTGAATTTAGTAAATATATAACAGTTTAAGAATTTCCTAAACCAAATGAGCCTATCTCAGTTTTTTTCAAATAAGACTTTTAACAACATAACTTTTTTATTAAATATTATTAAACTATTACACAAGAAAGTTTCGTAATACAATCGCAAAAAAAAATCCTCTAAAAATTCATAAAATATTTTGTAATTTTACTTAAAAAAAGTGTGAATTGAGGTACACCTTTTTCACTAGGATGTAATATAAGCTTATAAATAAACATGAATACTTTTATGTTCAATTAAAATATTGTTTTTACTGAATTGCATCCCTCAAGCTATTACAGATTAATAATAATTTGGATTACAGATTTATTAATAATTTGGCCTGGGACTGAAAAAATATTTAATAACTTTGAACAACATAATCTAAATATATAAATTGGTGTAAAAAACTAACAAAAAATGATCATTTTTGTGATTAACAATTTAAATTAATTATATAACAGAAATTCTTTTGTAAAAACCTTCTCACAACACACAATTAATTATGACACAATTAATTACTGGTGAAGATTACATACAAGTAACTAAAACTTTTTTGACATTAACTTCAACACTTAAATGGGAAACCACTTCTTTCCTAATAAACTTGATATATCTATTGTAGTACAATATTTTCTAGATTTATAGTTTGTACTTAAGAATATAGAATAAAAAGTTTTGTAATGTATAGAAAAATGCCAGGATTACAATCCTGACCGTTCTGAAGAAAAACTGAATTGCAACCTCCCCGCCACAGAGATCTACAAAAATATTAATTATTATTTTTAAGAAATGCTCTACAGTATGTCCTTTTGAGAAGTAATTTATGTTTAATGGAATATGGAATTTAATATACTACATATATGATACTAGTAAATCATAAACCATTTTTAATTCAACTTAATGGATGCATCTTATGTATTTTCGCAATCCTTTTGCTAATTACCTTAAAACAACATTAATTAATTATAATAATGTTGTGTTTTCCAGTTGTTACAAATTTTACTTTGACTGCTAAATTATTTAATTAGTTAATGTAATATTACGAATTACAAAAAAGTTAATTTTGAAAATGTAAATAAAAATATTTAATGTAAGTTAAAAAAAGTTTTACTTAGCAGTTAAAAAATGAAATACCTTCTTAAAGTATTTTTTTGATAAAATTTCAATTTTTTAAATTAACATAAAAAACACCATAAAATTATTGGCATGTGTTGCCTCCTCCCCACTACAGCTACAGCAGTTCTTTTTGTTTTCTTTTATCTAAAAAACTTATTTTTAATACATAGATACTTGTTTTTATATTATCAATTTGTTCATTCCACAAAAACTTGTCATGTAATAGATTAGTCAGAAGTTTCCCTTCGTGGGAAACAGAAATACTATTGTTAATTGAAATTATATTCATGCAAACAGCAATGTTCTTTCTGGGAATCATAACACTTACTGCACTTTTACAACACTGGAAAGCATATTACACTTAATATTTACTGGTTACTTTTACTATTTTTTTTATTGAGTTATTTCATTACCTAAGTTTTTATTTAAAAAAGTGATCAATCAAAAGAAAATAAATTTTTCTTTGGTATTTTTTAATGCAGCTAGATTTAACTCACGTGAAACTTAAAAAAAAATTATAACTGCCTAATTGTTGTATAACTTCTAATATTATTTTTCATGTTGAATTTGGATGTTCTTGTTTAAAAAGTTTTTCATTCTATTTAAAAGGATTACTATTGCAGTTGGAAATAGAATGTATGTAATGTAATAATGTTATACCCATAAAATACAAACGAGCGCAGAATAGATTCCCGGAAACTTAAAAAAGATGCGAAACATGTGAGTACTCGGAAACAGAAAGTAATTGGCTGTAATGCGCACCTACTGTTAATATCGGATACTTCGTTCCCAACGCGAAAGTGTGGAATAATTCCTAACCTTAGTGAAAGATCTATTATTTAAATTAGTTCGATCTGTCATTCAATCATTTGTATAGCAACTGTTCGTGTCATGTATCTATAATAGATTCAGAATCCGTGTAAAGCTTTTAGCGAAGAGTTTATGCTAGCTAAAACATTGAAAAATCTTTATTTAAAAGAACTGAAAAAGTAACGTTTCATTCCGTCGGTTTAGCGTGATCTTCACCAGCAAAATTATTGTTATTATAAACAAAATGAATGTTAATCAACGAGAGTGTGGATAAATTATGTTAATAAGAGATTGGCACTAGGCATCATGTTGGTTGTAACGCACTATCCTTACCTTAATCAAGGACCGTAATATGTAAGTTTCATAAGAATAAAATTTTTTATTGGTCTATGTTATTGGACAAAGTCAATAGTTTCTGTAATTACTGAAGAAGAGTATCTACTTAATGACGATTTAAAATAGTCTCTATTAAACAATCTATAATGTAATAATGTGTAATTTACTTTACGAGATCTGAATGATGAGAAGAATAGATTTTACTTATAAAATCGTTGTGTTAATGAATTGTATTAGCTCGAAGCTGAATGTTTGAATTTATTCTAGAATAATAACCTATTACTAACTGTATTTTCTTCATCTTAGGGTACTTATTAATTTCTGTTAAAAATCTTTAAAATTCTTCATTTGTATAAGGATTTGAATTTAATAAGATTTAAATCATTAAAGTTTATGCCCTGATAATTAATGCAATTGTATCTAATAGAATAATAATGTTATTTTTTTACGTTTTATTTAACTTTGAATAAACTGTCTGAAGATATTTTACGATATCATTATTAAAGATGGCAGTGATCGCATAATGCGATATTATATGTAATGGTTTGTCATCTTGTGAAACGAATTTAATTTTTAGGACAGATTACCATCTTTTTTATGTATAAATGTAAATGCGTCTGTTACTAGATGAAAATTATAATTTTGAATTTACTAAATATCGGTCTATATGATTCATGTTATTGGCTACGCACAATGATCTGATAGCCCAATCTTTGTCTTAAAAACTCGTTCTGACTCTGAAAAGTTACATAATTATAATCCAACTGAAAATACTATGATGATTCAGATGGGTATACTACCGAAAAGGATAACAATGAACGTTAGAAGATTTTAAAGCAAGGGACCGTTTACTCTCCGGAGGATTGTGTTTTCTGTTTAATTTAGAAATTTATTATTTCAGTAGTTTTCTAGAATTATATCTGATCAGCCCAAAAATTAGTCGGGACTTGCTTTTTGTGAATGCATTGGCACGTATTGTGTATGATAGACGTAACTGGTGTAAGATAGAATCGCGGTAATTTCAGAAGCGTAAAAAGCGATTGTAAAAGTTAAATCCAAGCAACATATCTTTTATGACTTTTTTCAACGTAGAAGAGAGCACTAGTCATTTGTCAAGAAATAGTACTATCTGATCCGCTTAACACCTCAAATCAAAGACCTCCTATAATAAGAAACCTTTCTAAATCCGGAGGTTTTGAGAGCGTTTAAATAAAAATAACATAAAGGTCAACAAGTTGATTGACGCAGGAGCACATGTTAAAAAATCCATAGAAGCAGTGCTAATTTTTTGTGCGCAAATGCGTAAATTAGTAAACTTATAGCGTTCGTTTATTACTAAACTTACGAACTAGAGATCAACTCATTTTTTATTTTTATTTACCGATATAAATGAATGCTTACGGTCTTTCAGCGTAGAAAAAAGTTACATAAATAAACATAAATTTATTTGTATTTTAGTAAGATTTAAAAAAAAAATCTGATGTGAACTACACGTCTTACTTGTACGCCTATTAAATTACATATGCAAATTTAAAAAAAATTTTATTTCATTAATAACTTTTGATACTTTTTCTTATATATATTATTGATCCATATAAAAATGTTTTTACAATCGGAGATTAATAATTATTAATAAATCAATATATTTAAATGAAAAAAAGAAAAAGAGATGAAGTCTGATTCAAATTAATGTGTATTCTTGTAAGACCCAAATATTTCATTAATTAAAATTTTATTTGGCTATTAGTCTGGAGCCAATAAAAATAAGTATACTACTTCCGTTGAAAAGCTCTCAATCAGCGCTTATTACTGTAATTAAGAATAAGTCTAAAATCCAAATTTTGTTGGATTTTGGACTTTTTTTGGACGGTTTTGGTTCTGTCGATTGCAATCAAAAGGGATGGTGCACAACTAGATGTTACAAAGTTCTAAATCCAGAGTTTCAACATTCTACGACTAATCGTTTTTGAGTTATGCGAGATATTTCAATGCGCGATTTCGATGCGCGAACGTCACATCGAAACTAGTCAAATCGGATTCAGGGATGGCCAAAATGGATATTCCATTGAAATCTGAAAACCGAAATTTTTCGCAATTACAATAATTAAAACTATTTTACTCCAATAAACATATAAGAATGTGTTAATGGATTTAGAAAGTTTAGATTTAGTTATTTGTAATATTGCTATTTAAAAACTTGTCGACAATATAGCATTTTTTTGTAAAAGGAAATCCTTTTATTTTATATAAATTGTCGAAAGATTTTTTTAGATAGTTTGATAAATTATTAAAATAACAACTGAATTGAAATGCAGTATTATAATGGGATATTTCATAAACTGAAGAATGATGATGTTTAAACTTTACCTGGGATATGAGGTTAATATAATATGCATTAGAAAAAAAGGATAATTAAAGAAACGCTAATAAGTGAAATTATTTATGGTCCTACATATATCAGGGTCGTTTTAAAATAAATAGTAATTTTAAAAATTATTATGAAACAAATTTTTTGGGTAAAAGACTTTTTTAATAAATAAAACCGTGTTCTTTTCTATTTACGAAGTATCAGTTGCTCTTAAATGAGTAGTTTAATGAAGTAACACTAAAGCTTACAAAATTAATTAAAAATACTAAGCATTTATTTTTTAGTATAATACCTGCTAAGAGGAATTACTATCGATAAAATGACGTAGCAATCGTTCGTCAGGTCGCGTTGCAAATGGCTGACAGAGATTTACTTTGTATACTTTTGTAAAGGTTATTTGATTAAATTTACTTTTTTTCAGTGATCTTTGTGTATGATTCGGGAATTAACAGTTGTTAGATAGGCCTCCCTCTTTAGGTGAATAATTTGAAACTGATGTATTAATTTTAAATTTTATATCTTTGTTGTAATTTGTTATGCTTCTGTAAGATATTAGGTTATACTATGTTAATCTGTAAATATTATTGTAAGATATTATGTTAATTTCACATGTAATAAAAATATGTATCGTATCTTTTAAAAGTTGTATGTATAGTTTATTATTATGTATGATAATTTTATTTTTGTTTGAAGGGGGTGAAGTGTTTTTATCAAGATGGGAGTTCCAGCATTTTTTAGATGGCTTAGTAGAAAATATCCATCAGTTATCGTACATTGTATTGAAGAGAAGGTAATTAAACTAATTATTATTAGTTTTTAAAGTAATTATGGTTAATTGTTAGTATATTAATGGAATTGTACTAAAGCTAAGTAGTTACACTTCCGTAAGTTTATTGAGTTTTCTTAATGAACTACATAAGTCACTTTTTATTATTAAAATTCATCCTTGCTTGCTGTAAATTCATCCTTCAAAATTTGAGTGGTAATCACAAAGTTGTTTCTTTAAATATCTGTTTTGAAGTCCTTTATTTGAACTTAATATCTTTTATGTTTGTTGAAAACTATTCTGTATAACTATTTTTGATTTTTTTTCATTCTTTTATAAGATTAAGATTTATTTTTTGGTAATTCTGGGCAGTTTATCGATCAACTTCGATTTTGTATGTCTGTAGTATACTTTACTAGACATGTTTACGATCAGGAAAACTTAAGATCTAAATGTGGGAAAGCAGATTCAGACAGCAGGTGATCCATGCAAAATCAAAGTTCATGCTATGTTATCAGTACTTCACACTCCACTCAATTAACAATCAGTTTTGTGAGTTATCAAGACCTGTTCAGATGGTAATCCACCCTGTGGAGAGAGGTTAGAGTTAAAGTTAGAGTTTTGTAGAGAAAAGGTCAGGAATAAATTTCCAGTATATAGTTGGCCATCTCTTTGGACACCAGTGAATTTATGTTAGTGTTCTTATTATAGAGAGAAATTAACATCTTATCTTCCTTGCTGTTAGTCATGTATGTGATGGATAATCACCTATGAAGGTCGCCTTCAGTCATCTTCAACATCTGACACTGAGTCAATTGTGACAACTAGTATTTGAGATTAGTTTATGGTTTATTCCCCTCTTCACAAAATCTTAACCCTAACGTCTCTCCACAGAACAGATTGCATCTGAACAGGTCTTCATAACAAACAAGACTGATTTCTACAGTTTAGAAATTGACTACAGTACAGAAAATGCAGCATGGACTTTGAACATGCATGGGTCACTTACTGTGTAAACTTGGTTTCTGACATTTGGATCTTGTTTGCCTGATCCTAAGCATATCTACTGTGGTATATTAAGTATGAAAAATTTAATTTGATCAAGTAATTACTCTGAATTACTTCTTTTTTTTAAAGTTGGGTTTTCGTAGCTATTAAGTTTAAAAAAGAAGGTTTGTAATTTGACCTGTGTGTTTTATTTGTCTTTTAACAAATTTAAATAATTATCTTTTTATTTTGTTCAGGAAATTTCTCTGATTGTTCTATGGTATAAGTCTAATATCAATTGACATTTTTTTAAATGGAAATATGTTTGTTGTCATTATGAAATATTGAACTGTTGTTGCATAATTTCTTTCATGCAGGATTTGAACTTGTGACCAATTAATCATGAAGTGATGACTTTATCACTGCATAAAATTTTTTATAATAAAGTGACTGCTGGTCTTCTGTTCCTCCATCTACTACTTATGTACTTTCCTTTCTAATAAGAAGTCCCATTTATTTCCTCCAAATCTCCATTAATTTCTTAAATATACATCATGTAATATAGTTGTAATTTGTGATAAAATTATTCATAACAACAATTTATGTATGTTAGTCTACTATCAAATAACGTCTAGTCCAGAAGGTTGGCATGTTGTGGCGGTGTTTGGCCAAAATAGATTAAACTCTTTAAAAGCTTATAGTTGCTTAATGTTTAGTGTAATCTTGTATTTGTTTTTTTAGTTTCATCTCATTATCCAACATATTCCTGTTTAATTATACTTGTTTTGTAGATAAATATATTTTAAGCATCTATTGTAGTTGTTTGCTTGTAAAAAAGGATCTTTAATTTTTTAATATCATATTATCACTAATTTTTCTACCCTTCCGTCTATGTTGTAGCCTAAGGATGTGGATGGACAGCAAGTACCAGTGGATTCTTCAGAATCTAATCCTAATGGAGTTGAATTTGATAATTTGTATCTTGATATGAATGGTATCATACATCCTTGCACTCATCCTGAAGATAAGTAAGTTCATTGTTGTTTCATTCTATAAATTATACTGTTATTATCTAATGTATTTTTTATATTGTATAAATTCTAAATAACAGATATTTTTAATAAAAGAAAAACCGGTGAGTATTATAATTCTAAACTTTTAACTTTAGTAATATACTATAATAAAATGATTCATTTTAGTTGCTTATTGTAGTTAATTACCAGGCTAGGTAATCTTAATCGCATTCACATTTTTTAAAAAAGAATTGGAAAAAATTAAGAATTAAAAGCTTAATATTGAATATGAATAGATATATTTAATTGTAATAGTTGTGCAGTTATTTTTCAATTAGTCTATTTTGTTATTTATGTTACAGACCTGCTCCACAGAATGAGGATGAAATGATGATTGCCATCTTTGAATGTATTGATCGTCTGTTTCGTATAGTCAGACCCAGGAAATTGTTGTACATGGCAATTGATGGTGTTGTAAGTTATTTAATTGTTATAATTAACTCATGTTTCCCATCATTCTCGGCTGTTACAATGCGTAATAATAAGGATCATGAGAAATGTTTGTATTTACTGTGTTGCCAAAATCTATTCAGTTGTATGTAAATATTACCAGTTACATTGTAGCCTAAGTAAAACTCTTATATGAGTTAATTTATTATATTCTTGTCAAAAATAGCTCCAAATGATCTGTTACATTATATCCATTTAATTGCTTTTATATATTTCTGTTTTCATAAAAGATTGTTGAGATATAAGGTTAGAAACTCTATTATCTGAGGTTCTTGTAATTACCGTTTGTGATCATAATAAATCTTCAGTTAACTCGGATATAAAAGTCTACTGCAAAAAAAATTGGGTCATTTTCAAATTCTTAGTTAATCTTTACAAAGTGGAAGCCATTAAAGTAACAATCTCATATAGCCTACACAGACATCCAACTACAACTGAAATGTAGAAATAATATTAAATTTGACATAGTTGATAATTTACTGCATCCTGAAAAAAATGCCTGTAAGAAAAGAAAGAAAAACTATTTTTTGTTCAATTTTCATAATTATTCTAAGTAGATGTGTATAATAATTGGTAGTTTTTGTTAATTGGGTTTTTGTTTTTTAATAATTTTATTTAGCACTTTTTTGTTGTTTCTGTAATTTTACCATTCAATATACTAATCATCCAGATGTAATACTGATATAAGTTTTTTGTTTTTTTTTTTTAAACATTGCCACTTAGATATAAATTCAGATGTTAATGAATAATAATAATATACATGCTTGTAATGGATGTATATGCTAGCTGCGATGCATTCCTGCTTTTTTTTGCTAAAGCACATTTTTCGCTTAGATCTAGAGAATGAAATTTTTTTTTTAAAAATCACAAGAAGCAAAAACTGTTTCTTTTTTATTGTTTTATAAAATATCATTAAAATCTGAAAATAGTTAATTTTCCAATTTTGTCCATCAGTAGCATCATCCACTTCAGATAAGATAGCCTATGTTACTTTGAGACCGAAGAGACATTTTACTACCCAAAAGTTGGTGGTTGTTAATTGGTTGGATTTGTGAAGTAACAAACATAACAGTTAACACATTACCCACTCCTCTTATGTACATAGTTGGGTGAAAATAACTTCTGTTTTCAACTCTAAATGTAGTAAAAATGCCACAAAAATACAAAATAAATGAATTTGATCTGCAACTATTTCTGTGTGATCTAATTGATTGGCCTCTTTACATTACCTAAGAAAAATGTATCAAGGTTAAAAAAAAAGTTATAAAAATATAGTCATAATTTTTTTTTTTAAATTCTCATATTTTATTATTTTCTTTATTTCAATGATTGTTTTTAGGCACCAAGAGCAAAAATGAACCAGCAACGATCAAGAAGATTTAGAGCTTCAAAGGAAACAATTGAAAAAGTTCAAGAAATATCGAGAATTAGACATGAATTGATTGCAAAGGGATTACCTGTACCACCTGCTAAAGAAAGTGGTAGTCATTTTGACAGTAATTGCATCACCCCTGTAAGTTAAAAATGATATATTTATGTGTGTTGTATGCATACTTGTGTTTACCACAAACATACTTATGTACATATTTGAATGTAATTTAAAAAAATATATTTTTCCTAATATTTTATTATTATTTGATTTAATATAATTTATTAAACTTAATCAAAAAATGTGCAGTAGAAAAAATAAACCTTATGTGATTAGGCAGTGATGCATTACTCAAGAAAACAGGATGTTGTTAACCACGGTCATATTATCATTACAAATTGTTATTAAAGGTTTATTTAGGATTAGAAAAAATATTACTTTTATCATCCTTAATAATTAAAATTCATTAATATCTTTGCAATTATTATTGTTGAGTTATTGTAAACTCTACATCATAGTAATGATTTAAAATTTTAAATTTGTGATAATGAGAAGGTGTCATGAGTCAGGATAATGAGTAAAAGTTTGTTTTTTTTTTTTTGTTGCATTGGATTTAATTAATTTTTGGAAGCTTAATATGATTTATAATAGAAAGGTCTTTGATAGGAAAATTATTGTTAGTATAATTTTATTTTTAAAGATGATTGCAGTATATGTTTTATGAATGGGATTGTTGATTACTAAAAATCTTCCTATTTCCTGCATCAGCAAAAATATTGTTATTGTTTCCTACACATCCAATCATTTTCAATAAATATAAATTATTTAAAATATTGGTTTTCAAAATAAAGCAACATCTTGATACAATGTCATTTTCAATCTTTAATTCACGGTCCCATTTTCTTAAACAAGAGTATTGATATCACTTGCCATCCAAGCTTTCTTGTTCCTTATGTACATAACAGAAAGCAATTTCAGTTTTGTAAAACATCTGAGTTTATCACTTTTCCTTATAGCCAGGTTTTATTTTTATCAGTTCCAGTCATTATTGTAGCAGTTGCTACTGTTAGTCTTCTTTTGATAATTTTTCCCCCCCAGCATATTTTGGCTTTAACTGAAGGATTTTTTCTGGTGTCAGTTTAAAAAAAAAAAAAAACCTGGATTCATCAGCATTGTAGATGTTTTTGTTCAAAGAGCCCTCTTACCATTTTTGGCAAATGGTTTGTAGCCATTTTTCTAACACGCCGGTTGGAGATGTTGTGGCCTCACTGCTTATTCTTCACCGACACAATATCATGATGCTGACGGGGCCGTTGTATTCAAGTTGCTGAAGTATTTCACATGGTTTCATGAATGTTTCAGAAAAATTATTTGCCTTAGTTTAGTATCATTCGAAATTAGGGATATCACTAGCCCTCTTATATTTAAACCATTTTAATAGTGCTTAATTAATATCATTATGTTGACTTGGCCATGATTTTTTGATTTTATAGAATTTGTTTCAAAATGCTTCTTAATTTTTTCACACGTTTTTCATATCACTGACATTGTTTGATGACCTACGCCTTATTCTCAGCTACACGAAACAAAATTAATATATAAACCAACATAAACGGACACCACAAAAAAATTTGATACAATGTGGTGTTCACCAAAAGCAATTGTGTAACTTTCTCCTTTATTAAAGTATTGGCGGATCGTATCTCACTTTCAAACCAAAATAAGTTGAAATGAAGTGCAAAAAAAAAATGTGTATTTGTAGAAGTTATATAGTGTCCACATCAGACTTTTTAAAGAGGCATCGGTTAGTGACTGATTCCTCTTTACAAAATAAGATAAATCTTTGGATCCATATTAAAACCAAGTAATATAATGAATAATGTCTTTTTAATATAAAATTTAGGTGTACAAATGAAGTATTCAAATCTACATAAAAATAAAAATGACAAAATTGGTGACTGATGTCCTTTTAAAAAAAAAACCCACTTAATTATTATTATTAATTACTGCTTGCTGTGTAATTACATAAGTAATTACAGTTCTGCTGCTTATGAATGAATTTTAATGAGTAATAGAATGTAATAAAATTGCTATATTATATTAAGTTCTGTATTTGTGTTTACTATTCTTGATTATTTATTATGACTAATATTATGGCTATTTATTTTTTAAGACTAATGTTTATGAGATTTAAAATTTCTCACAAATTGTTTTCAGGGTACTCCATTTATGGCACGGTTATCTGAATGTCTTCATTATTATGTTCATGAACGTTTAAACAGTGATCCAGGATGGAAAAAAATTAAAGTTATATTGTCTGATGCTAATGTTCCTGGAGAAGGTGAACATAAAATCATGGATTATATACGAAGACAAAGAGGTTTGTTGTATTTATAATCACATTAAGTATCACTTATTATTATTTAAGTTAATTGATTAATGTTTATTTTTACAAATCTTGTTTTTAAAGATTTATCCTTTTTTAAGCTTCCATCCCATCTTTTAATTATAATTTGCTAATTATGTAATTAATAAATGTTTAACATTAATTTTGATGTTTAATATTAGTATCAATATATTTTCAATGACATGATACTTGGAAATTTGCCTTGATTCTTGTAAAATATCATGTCAGCATTTAGATCAGTATAGTTTGAAAATGCTGTTAACCGTAGATGGTGAGTTCAGTCTAGAGACTGACATTGATCATGTAATGTTAATTAATATTATTGTATTAATATTTACTAATAACAGCTGACCTGGTGTGATAATGAGCTACATTACTGATTTCTCTTTCCTGGGTTCAATTCCCAGCAAGGGTTTGGTATATTTTGATAATCTCATCCTTACCATTTTAATAGAAAAAGTAATGAATTCTGTAGTAGTTGTCATATCTCTGTAGAGTAAGTTAATATTAAGTAATTATTTTTCTAGTAACTACAAGCTTTTTCAGCTATTAAAGTAAACTTTTTTTTGTTGAAGTAATTGAGATGAATTTTTTAGCATGTGAGAAACATTACTGCTTCACTACAGAGGTCATGGAAATAGTAGACGGCCTCTATGACTATTGTTCTACTTTAATAAGTAGTGTTATTGTAATTATTATTTTTAAGATAAGTGTATAATCTAATAAGCTGCTGATTAAACAAACAAATATTTGTTTCTGTTTAATTATAATTGTTATCTTTAGTTGCATGTACTTTACAGAAACATCTTTAATAAAGATTTATAAATGTACAATCCTGAATGTATTACAAATTCATAATGTGAACTTTAAAATAAAGTATAGCATTATTTCTTGTAAAAATGCATAGATTCCTTATAATGAATGATAATGTAACATTGTTTAACCTTTGGATTAAGTGATTACTAATTGTTTTGAAGAAAAAATCTCATGATATTAGACCTTTCTCTGTATGAATTAAGTGAAAGTATTTGAATAAAATGTACACCAGAATAAAATGCTGCAGTGTGCATTAAATATAACCAATTCATTTTAAGTATTAGGTTTCTTTTGGTGGTACAGTAATTATCTACAGTATAGGGAAAACTGCTTGAATATACTTATTTGTGGATATGTGATTTGCATAGCCTTTTTCTATAAATTTTATCTTGCATTTCTGTTTCCAAAAATGGTTTTATATATTTAAAAATAACTTTGAATTTTGTAATTAAAAATAATTATTATTGTTAGTAATTGTAATAAAAATGCTAGTACTATAGTGAAGTCATAATTATGCAATAGAATTTGCAAGTTTTTATTGAAAATGAATACATTTCATATTAAAACTTTTTATTTTGTGTTCTCTTTTTTCTTTGCATTGTTTTATATTACATAAATTTTTTCAGCTCAACCTGATCATGATCCAAATACACAACATTGCTTGTGTGGGGCAGATGCTGATCTCATAATGCTTGGTCTAGCTACTCATGAGCCTAATTTTACTATAATTCGAGAAGAATTTAAACCTAACAAGCCAAGGCCATGTGATATATGCGGTCAAACAGGTAAATGTATTTTATGTCAATTAAAACTATTTATTACAAAAATTATTGTTGAATAGAATTTCTTTAATTTCAATCTTCTCTTAAGATTATGAATATTGTTGTATCACTAATTAACATTCATTTGCAGGGCATGAGATGAAAGAGTGTGTAGGCTTGGCAGCTGATGGAAGTGCAGACAATCCTGAATCAATAGCATTCGGTGAAGAACAGGAATTTATATTTGTGAGGTTGAATGTATTACGTGAATATTTAGAACGTGAATTAGAGATGCCTGGATTGCCATTTAAATATGAATTTGAACGTGCCCTTGATGATTGGGTTTTTATGTGTTTCTTTGTTGGAAATGATTTTCTTCCTCATTTACCATCGCTTGAAATTAGAGAAGGAGCCATTGATCGTTTGGTTGGTCTATACAAGAAAGCTGTGTACAAAACTCAGGTGATATAAATTTAAATTATGCCTAAACCAATTTAACTTATCACAGGCGAAATACTTTCATATAATGACAAAACTTAAATTTGCATTTTATATATAAAGGAAAACCTATAGTTAAGTAAGAGGTTTTCTGAACATATTTAATTTCAGTAGAGATTAATTATAAAGATTTAGACATAGAAAGAAAATAAAGATGAAAAAAATAGATCCAGCTCTGTAAAATAGTAACCAAAACTTTGTTTAGATATTTCAGTTTATATTTGTTATTAAATTATAGATTCAGTAGTAGGATTATTTATATTATAACCTTGCTAATTTATATACTGAAAATTTGCACTGTTTTTGCAATTTTTTTTCTATAAATATTTAAAAATAACTAAATGTTGTAAGTATTGGATTATAGTAATAAGATAAAAATGTGTTTTTTATAAAAAAAAAACCTATAATTTTTTATGTTATATGCTTGCTTATTTATTACATATTCATATATTAATGTGCCTAAATTTATTACAAATTCTTAAAAGTTAGGCAAATAACTACTCAGTTTTATTCTTTTTGGATTAGTTTTCTCTGTATACTAGTATTGAGTTTAAGCTCTGTTTTTCCAGCAGTTAAACAGGCATATTTTATTTTATTAAGCATATCTATGTTAAACTGTACATTTACAAATTACATGTACATTAAGCATATGTGTATGTTAAACTGCATATTTTATTAAATTAGCAGTTAGTACATTCTCACCTAGTGGTTAATGATATTTTTGAAAATCTTCACCTTTAAGTGGTATGAAGAGAAGTGGAGTGAGACCTATAACAAGGTTTCACTGAAACCACCTTAGGAAGTAAATGAAAATTCTGTGAATGCAATAACTTCTGTTTTCTTTTTTTTGTTTCACTTAGTGTTGATAAATAAGTAGGATCTAGACAACTGATTTTCAGTTGTCTAAATTTTTCAGGTTGGGGGTTGAGTAAGGTTTTAACAGCGTGCTTTTCCCTGTAAAAATTCTCCTTTTATGAAACATTTTATTACAGCTTCTATATTAACTTGTACTATAATAATCAATTTTTAAATCCACTTCTGTATACTTTCAAATTCTACAACATAGGAATAGTAGTAATTACAAATCCACAATTTATTACATTTTTAATAAATCTTTTTATTACAAAAAGAATTTTATTTATAGAATTTTTGTGTAAAGAATTTTTATTATATATTTTTCATAAAAAGTAGTAGTAAACTTTTTCAGAAAATGTTTAGTTAAATTATTAAAATTAACAAAAAAATGTATACTTTAAAAATATTTCAGATACAAAAACAATAGGTAAAAATTCAGATTGTATGTAAAAGACCAGTATGATGCAAAAATTGAAACATCCGGTCTAAAATCTTCTTATCTATACCAAAGATTTGGCGAACAGTCATGGGTATTTTATAGTTACTATGCAAGGCCGCATAATGCACCCACTCCACAAGGATGTGGCGCACAGTCAAGTATTGCATCGTAAACATACTGGTGCATTTGCTGCTTGGTAATGTTTTACCGGAATTTCGTTTAAGATGAATTTAAGAAAAATTGCTTATTGGGTTTGTTATGTTTAGATTTAATATAAAAACTAAAAAAATAAACAAATAATTAAAAACAACCTCTTTTCTTATTTGATTTTTCAAGTAAAATATGAATAGCTGCTTCATTTTGTTCTGATGTCTTTCTTTATTAATATTCCAGGGATTTTTAACAGAAAGTGGTCTTGTAAATTTGGATAGAGTTCAGTTGATAATGTCAGATCTTGGTGATATGGAAGATGAAATATTTAAGAAACGTCAGCAAACTGAATTAATGTTTAAAGAGCGAAATAAATTTAAGAAAAGGCGTGAAAAAATGATGAAAAGAAATAATGATAGACCAGCTTGGACACCACAAGGACGATTTGCTCCTACTGTAAGTTTTAATAAGTTGAATTGTCACCTTACAAACGTAATATTTTTCATTTTAATATTTTAACCTCTTTATTACCAACTACTCTTTGGCTGTGCTTGTTAGTGACCATTGTTTGTAATTGAAGAAACATACCCTTGGGTGTATAAAAGTACTGGAGTGATGTTCACTGCGACAGGTATTTTAGAAAACTTAAAAAAAAAAAAAAATTAATAGCGTAGACGTATAAAATTTTTATATTAATTGTTTAATAAAAAATGAAAATAAAGGGTAAAAATAAAATTATATTCCATTTAGCAGAAATATTAGTTAAAACTATTTGTTTGAATGTCTTAGAATACCTCTTTGTCACTGTGGCTGATTAAATTTTTGATAAAAGAATAATTTAAAAAGAAAAAGAAACTTATTGAAATTTTTTTTATCAACAGTCTACTTAGTAAATTAAAAGTAATATCTTTTATTAGAATAAAATTAGATATAAATCAAAACAATGAAAGAATACAAAAAAATTAAAATAATATTAATCAATAGAAGTTGAAGAAAAAAGCAAATGTTTTGAAAAAAAAAACTAATCTATTTAGAAAACTATGAAGTTTACGTGCAAAATTTGGGATTCATTGAAATTTAATTGGTGAAGAAGATATTAGGCAGTTTTTTCTAAAATAAACTTTTGAAATTTTGAAAACACACGTGCCCACACATTTATGTTTAAATTGTATGAAATAATTAGCTAATACAAAATATTAAGATGCTGGATCCTACAAAAATACTTTCATGAAAAATTAAGATAAGCTATTCTCAATGTTGTGTTCTAGGTGCGGTTTATTTAATAGAATTTAAAAATAATTTAACAGTATTCTCTTTTAACTGAAAGAGACTATGTAATAAATTCTCAGATAAAAGTAATGAATATTTTTATAAACCAGTTTTATGTTATTTTATTATAATTTTTCAAGGGGACCAGTGTGGCCTATACCTGTATTGTTAGGTACACATATCTGAAACTATTAAAGATAGCTACAAACATTTTTTTAAAATGAAAGTGTATAATTTTTCTATCTTTTAACATATTCTTTTCTCATTTTTTTACTGTAATAATTTTTTTATTAATTT
Organism: Zanna intricata; assembly: GCA_010016005.3. NCBI lineage: Eukaryota > Metazoa > Arthropoda > Insecta > Hemiptera > Fulgoridae > Zanna > Zanna intricata. Next base: position 7,965 of record JAAAKQ030244316.1, on the reverse strand, counting down.
TTAAAATACGTTGTCTTCAAGCAGGAAAAAAATTTTCTCTTCTCAAAATTGATATATTGAAAAGTACCTATGTTTTAAATTAGATCTACTGGTATAGATTAAGCTCTGAAAATTTGAAGCAAAAATATTTTATAATGATTGAGATATGTGTACTTGAAGAAAAGAAATAGTTTTACAGAAAATTAGCATTAAAAATTAGGATTGAAAGAAAAATCCATTTCTACTTAGATTAGTATTTCCCTGTTGAATATGAAGGGTTATCTGGGTCTTCTTGATTCTCATACATATCTTCTAACTTTCATCTAGCTACAGATCTTTTATGCTTTATATTATTTTGCAAGTTTTTGAAGTCCTTTTCACTTTCTGTCACTTTAATTTCATTACATTTCCTCATCACTTTCACAAGATTGTTCCGTGATTCTATATCTAACTCCTTCAGCACTTCACATTTTGCAACATTCTCCTGCTTAAAAACAGCTTCAAATACACTTAACTTGAGAGTTTTTAGCCCACAATTGTTCTTTTAGGTATAATGAACCGCACAATATTATTCAAAGTATTGATTGGGTTTTGGATTTTACCCTGCATACACTTTTGTAATAAGTTAATTTCAGTCAAATCTTTATAAACTGGCTTTATCACTCCATAATAATTTCAGGATGATGAAAATGTTGTATGGTCATACTGTGTTTTTTTTTTTTTTTGTCTAATTCAGCTTTCCTAAATTTGCACCATATATCCTCAGGTATGCATAAACATAGCGCATGATGTTCAGGCGTTTGATTTGTAGCACAGATACATGAAAATAAAATGCCCAATTTTTTTTTTTTTTTTTTTTTTTTTTTTTTATATAGCTTTATACCTCTAACTGCAGCTCTTCTAATTGCTAAACCATAATAATTTTGTAGTTTGGTATTTGGTTATAGCATCTGTCAGACAATTTCTACCTGAAAGCAACTTAACAATCAGCAAGGATTGGTTTTTCTTATCTTCAGTTCGCGTAATCTCCTTCAGACCTTTTTTGTACATGCCCTATGTATTCTTCTTTTTTCATAATTATATCCTCACCATATGACTTCTTATACAAAATCAAAACCTCTTGTGTCTCCATCTTTAACGTAATGAAGGAAACGCATATTATATTCAAAAAGGAATAGATTAAAAATAGCCAGTGCACCTGTGACTTTCATTCCACCACTTGTGGCAGTGTAATTAGCTGCACAAGAGGTCTCATGAATCTAGTAATCTAACAGGGCATTTACAAGACATTATTTCTATATTGAGGACCTTTCCAGTTGAAACAAAGATGGCAGATAAAATAGTATACTATTTAGCGATGTATGGCTCAATTTCTGCCGTGAGCCATTCAATGCTATTGCCAAATCCCTCTTGTTATCATTTTGCTGCTTCCTCAACTCCTTTTTTCATATAAGATTTATAAACCTTTCAGAAGCAGTGAAAAGTAATTGCTCATGAGTAAGAAATCTGAATGGTGACTGAGGTAAATTCATTCAATTCATACAACATCATGGCAGATTTACACTTACCAATGCACCCCCTCCCCCAGCCTCTCATTGACATTGTAATACAGTTTATTATCATGTTTTATAATTCTACAATTATGAAAAACTTCTTTTTTACATTTATTACAACAAATCTGTTTCATAGCAGCGAGACCAGTTATCTTGTGTTTTCTAACAGCTAAACTATCTTTACAATTCTTACAAATACCAGTATTTTGCAGGGCTTGTTGTAGTGTTGATCAATCAGATCAAATCTATAATGTTATATTGAAAATCACTCTCGTGAAAATATTTATCTACAACATTAGTACTGCAATACAATATAGTATTATATATCATCTAAATTATATATATATATATATAATCTATAATAATAATACTATATCTATAATTATCTGTTATCTATCTATTATTATTAGTAATGTCACCCAATTTGGTGTTTAACTTGAAGTTTTTGAGGTAGAAGTTTTATTAACCCTGTTTGAGAACTGAGGTTCTGATAGATTATGTGCACTTGAACTAACTCTAGGATTATAACTCGTGTCCAAATTCGATGAAATACAAACTTTACTTCATCTTTCATGTATGTCTGGATCCTTCTTCTTCTTATAAGCACTGCTTAAAAGAAAAAAAAGCTTTAGGCATTTCTAAAAATAACAAAAAAAAAATTTATTATGTAAACAAACTCATTGTAAATACAACAAATTTTCACTTTCGTGGATTGGAGTCAGGTTTACAAACTCAAACAATAATTCTGATTCACCAATCACTTTCAAATTGATACATAAAATATAATGGCCCAAAATCTTGGTTGAGTTTGTTAATGGGTAAAAGTGGACCATGGGGGTGGAAATGGAGGAGGCTTTTAAAAAAAAAAAAAAAAAATCACTATAACTTTCTTATTAAGTAAAGTATTGAATTTATTTAAAGTTCCTACTATTCTTTGGATAAGGTATTAAAACTTATCCAAGTAAAGTTTTTTAATATCACCAACCGCTGGCCCAGGGGATGAAAAAAATAGGATTTCAAAGATAAAAAATAATCACATTTCCCTTAATAGGCACAGTATTGAATCGGTTTAAAGTGTTCGTTAAGCCTCTAAACATTACCTAAAACTTTTGAAACAATTTTTGATATGACCAACCCTTACAGCAAGGCCAAAATATAAAAAGAAGGGACTTCTCATATGCTCAACATGTGAAACTTTGTTTCACATGCAACCTTATCGTATTGAGTAAATTTGAAGTTTTTCTTAACTTTAAGCTGGAAATCTATTTTTTCCCCTACCTGGCATATCAATGAAATGGTATATCAATTATACCATGGTATAATTAATATGGTATAATTGATATACCATTATATAGTATATAATGGTATAATTAATATGGTATAATTGATATACCATTATATAGTATATAATGGTATATACTATACTAGTATATATTATACTAGGTATAATGCATAGGTAACATGCCAAAAGGAATTTTTTTTAATACTTTCAACCAACATATTTTCACAATATTTACCACCTTTTTAAAGAGGTAATTTCTAATTGTACGTTAGTATTAAAAACTAAATTTTTTTTTGGCATTACTGGTGCCCTTTTTTTATAAAATAACTTAATAAAACAAAGTTGTGGTGTTAAGAAATTATGTAATCAAATTAAGTGACTGTTATGTGATAGATGGAAAGGTCAGTGCATGACCCTTGATGGAGGCTCAATGTATGCACGACCATGTGTGCATGTCCCTTGATTGAGGCTCAATGTATGCACAAATGTGTATGTACATTAGTTATTACATTCATTCAGATTAGATGGAATCAGTTGTGATCAAGATGGATGAAAGTTTGGATAATCAAAAAATATCATATAGTGTATTATGATCACAATAAGTGTGAGATACAAATACAGAAACTTCTAATTTGTGTATCGATAATAAATTGAAATTTCATTTACAATAAAATCATTTTTGATGAAATAGGTCCACGAAGCAGGGAATAGGTTAAAAATTCCACTGTCATTCATATTTATTTAATTAAGGAATGGTTGAGTTCAATATTATTATTTTTTCTTAGATATAATCAGTTGCATATAATTGATGAGTATATAATCTATAGTCTTTATTTATTGATGAGTAAATATTAAAAACCCACTTTATGATTATGAAATTTGTTCTATTGTGTGTAAATCATAAAATTGTACTGACTGGAAACCCAAAAATCAAACTAAAATTCTGATATTGAATCATTGTAGATATCCACATGAACAGAAAAGTGAGGTTTTACAAGATGTATCTTTGCTTTCTTTTAAAAATAATATGTTATAAAAATATAGATTAAGTAACAAAATTTATTACCTTTCCTTTTTACTTATATTCCCATTAATTATGTTACTAATTTTGGAACAAATTATTTCTTTCCTACCTTCGCCTTCATTTGTACAATTTTGTATTACATCTAGACACTACATATTTAATATAACTCTATTTTAATGTAAACATGTGTATCATTAATAAAATTATGGTTAAGAATGAACAAAGTTTTAGAAAAAAGATTATACAACTGTAAAAGTAATAGTGGTTGGGTTTCAGTCATAGTTCTGGAAAAATACATGACAGATATGAAGGATACATTACAATGAAGAGAAACTGTCCAAGAATCTACTATTCAATAAATTTTGATAAGCAGTCTTTTATTGTTCTGTATTTTGTGTCTTTTATTGTTACATTGATGTTCATGGCATATGGAGTTAAGTAAATTTTTTTAAACAACTATGTTATAATGTATTCAGCCTGAAACATAGAAAATATTTCATTATTAAAAATAATTTTGTATAAAACCTCTTCTTCATCATGCTTTAACTATTACATCATGATTTAGCCACGACAACAATCTCATCAATCTTGATGGCAATCCTAACTTCATAGCCTTTCTTCGTGTCTCCCAGTTGTTTTTGCCATGGGCAAATGTTATTTTCATGTAGTGTGGTACAGTGGTATTCATATCTAATAATTATAACCGACTCATTCTTACAGATCACAAATCATTTCTTCTTCATTCTTCACTTTCTTCTACATTGTATTCATGGTGATTAATGAGTATCGTCATGTGGTTATTGAGTTAATAATGCAACATGCATGCACTGGTATTAGAAGTTGTGTACGTAATGAAAACTTGCAACAGTTTTTTGTCATTTTGATGTCCAAAGTGTGGCTAGAAAATAACAGGATTTTTGCTGTAACCTTTTTAATTTTTTTCCTTAACAACTTTCACATGATCCCTTTCAATATACTCCCCTCCATCATCTCTACATTGCTCTATTCAAATTTTCCATTGTTCTAAACAGTGTTTCAGGTCTTTTTTTGGAATATGGAGCTAGGTCTGAGTAGGGTGGATGTTCCAGCACAGGGATCCCGTGCTTAGCCAAAAACGACTTAAAAATCAATGCAGTGTGGGCTGGAGCATTGTCCTGATGAAGAATCCATGATTTGTTCTTCTTCAACTCAGATCACTTTCTTCTTACTTGCTTACAGAGAATAATTAGAACCTCAAGATAATATTCCTTATTCACGTTTGACCTTCCAACCTTCAGGACGGATAAGATTGCCTATTTTTTCAATGTTTTCATTCGTTTTCAAAGTGGAAGGACGTCCTGGATGTGAATCATCTTCGATTTTTCTTCGTCCTCCTTTGAACTATTTATGCCACTCAAAAACGTGCATGTGTGTGTGTGTGCAATTAGGTGACATACACTCATCACCATATACTTGCAAGAGAGAATAGGTCTCTGTTGTGGGCTTGCTGAGTTTCACTAAAAATTTCACACAAACACATTGCTCTATTAAAGTGCCTACCATTTTTTTGACAAGTTGCAAGTACACGATCTGACACAAATAAAGCCTGTGACCTGACTGATTGCAAAGCCTGTGGTCGTCACACCAGCTGGAATGTAAGGAAGGGATATCAGGTGACTTGACAATGTGGCATTTGACCTTGAGGCTTTCACTGTTTGTCTTGCAAAAAATCAGTCTCGTTATTTTCTAGCCATACCTCGTATATACATTACATCCCTTTATGCGTAGTTAAAAAAAATGTGATTGTTTGAAACCCCACCACTATTTTGCAAACACTCTGTACATAATTTAACTGATATGACGACCTCATCAGTGAACTCTACAGCGAGTGAAGAGTGAGAGTCATACAGTGATTTGTATAATCTCTCTCAACCTTTTTATTATTATTATTATTCACATCTGTTATTTTATGTCCCTGTGTTTTAAGACTGTTTCATGTAGTCAATTACAGATATTTGTTAATATTATTTCAAACCAATAAGAATTGTTACTTAATTCTTTTCAAATTTCTCAGCTTTTTTCCATTTAACTGAAATTGATTTTTTTTTCCAGTATACAATTTGCACTGTTGATTTTGTAAAAATTGAGTTGCTTACTAACAACAAATGAAGCTGTTATAATGGAAATTTATGATTTAGTTTAAGCTCTGAGAATTAAAAATGACATGCTTTGAAGTTATTCTTTGAGATTCTTTCTTATTATGACTTTGCAAGAAGATTGCTTTAATTGTTGTTAAAATCTTAAATTTTTAAATTGTTTTATTGCATTCTTATATTCTGCGTTTGTTAATAATTTTAATATTATTTTTTCAG